>CM060964.1:2899088-3094088 GCA_030765045.1 Tenodera sinensis
TAGTTATACTACTACAACTGTGAAGAAAGGGGAGGGGGAACATCACTACATATACATATATCAGTGAAGTATCATATTGCTGTTATAGGCAGGTGTAACTGTACAGAAAGGGGAGGGGGAGGGGAACATCACTACATATACATATATCAGTGACCTAACATATTGCTGTTATAGACAGGTGTAACTGTGCAGAAAGGGGAGCGGAACATCACTACATATACATATATCAGTGAAGTATCATATTGCTGTTATAGACAGGTGTAACTGTGCAGAAACGGGAGCGGAACATCACTACATATACATATATCAGTGAAGTATCATATTCCTGTTATAGACAGGTGTAACTGTGCAGAAAGGGGAGGGGGAGGGGAACATCACTACATATACATATATCAGTGAAGTATTATATTGCGGTTATAGACAGGTGTAACTGTGCAGAAAGGGGAGGGGAACATCACTACATATACATATATCAGTGAAGTATCATATTGCTGTTATAGACAAATGTAACTGTGCAGAAAGGGGGGAACATCACTACATATATATATATATATATGAGTGAAGTATCTTATTGCTGTTATAGACAGGTGTAACTGTGCAGAAATGGGTGGGGGAGGGGAACATCACTACATATACATATATCAGTGAAGTATCATATTGCTGTTATAGACAGGTGTAACTGTGCAGAAAGGGGCGGGGGAACATCACTTAATATACATATATCAGTGAAGTATCATATTGCTGCTATAGACAGGTGTAACTGTGCAGAAAGGGGAGGGGGAGGGTAACATCACTACATATATCAGTGAAGTATCATATTGCTTTTATAGATAGGTGTATCTGTGCAGAAAGGGAGGGGAACATCGCTACATATACATATATCTGTGAAGTATAATATCGCTGTTATAGACAGGTGTAACGGTACCGAAAGGGGAGGGCGAGAGGAACATCACTACATATACATATATCAGAGAAGTAGGTATCATATTGCTGTTATAGACAGGTGTAACTGTGCAGAAAGCCGAGGGGGAACATCACTACATATACATATATCACTGTAGTATCATATTGCTGTTATAGACAGGTGTAACTGTGCAGAAAGGGTAGGGGGAGGGGAACATCACTACAAACACACATACCAGTGAAGTATCATAATGCTGTTATAGACAGGTGTCACTGTGCAAAAAGGAGAGGGGCGAACATCACTACATATACATATATCAGTGAAGTATCATATTGCTGTTATAGACAGGTGTAACTGTGCAGAAAGGGGGGAACATCACTACATATATATATATATATATATATATATGAGTGAAGTATCTTATTGCTGTTACAGACAGGTGTAACTGTGCAGAAAGGGGTGGGGGAGGGGAACATCACTACATATACATATATCAGTGAAGTATCATATTGCTGTTATAGACAGGTGTAAGTGTGCAGAAAGGGTAGGGGGAGGGGAACATCACTACAAACACATATACCAGTGAAGTATCATAATGCTGTCATAGACAGGTGTCACTGTGCAAAAAGGAGAGGGGGGAACATCACTACATATACATATATCAGTGAAGTATCATATTGCTGTTATAGACAGGTGTAACTGTGCAGAAAGGGGTGGAGGAGGGGAACATCACTACATATACATATATCAGTGAAGTATCATATTGCTGTTATAGACAGGTGTAAGTGTGCAGAAAGGGTAGGGGGAGGGGAACATCACTACAAACACATATACCAGTGACGTATCATAATGCTGTTATAGACAGGTGTCACTGTGCAAAAAGGAGAGGGGGAACATCACTACATATACATATATCAGTGAAGTATCATATTGCTGTTATAGAAAGGTGTAACTGTGCAGAAAGGAGGGGAACATCACTACATATATATATGAGTGAAGTATCTTATTGCTGTTATAGACAGGTGTAACTGTGCAGAAAGGGGCGGGGGGAACATCACTTAATATACATATATCAGTGAAGTATCATATTGCTGCTATAGACAGGTGTAACTGTGCAGAAAGAGGAGGGGAACATCACTACATATACATATATCAGTGAAGTATCATATTGCTGTTATAGACAGGTGTAACTGTGCAGAAAGGGGAGGGGGAGGGGGAAAATCACTACATATACATATATCAGTGAAGTATCATATTGCTGTTATAGACAGGTGTAACTTTGCAGAAAGGGGAGGGGGAGGGAAACATCATTACATATACATATATCAGTGAAGTATCATATTGCTGTTATAGACAGGTGTAACTGTGCAGAAAGAGGAGGGGAACATCACTACATATACATATATCAGTGAAGTATCATATTGCTGTTATAGACAGGTGTAACTGTGCAGAAACGGGAGGGGGAGGGGGAAAATCACTACATATACATATATCAGTGAAGTATCATATTGCTGTTATAGACAGGTGTAACTTTGCAGAAAGGGGAGGGGGAGGGGAAAATCACTACATATACATATATCAGTGACGTATCATATTGCTGTTATAGACAGGTGCAACTGTGCAGAAAGGGGAGCGGAACATCACTACATATACATATATCAGTGAAGTATCATATTGCTGTTATACACAGGTGTAACTGTGCAGAAACGGGAGCGGAACATCACTACATATACATATATCAGTGAAGTATCATATTGCTGTTATAGACAGGTGTAAGTGTGCAGAAAGGGTAGGGGGAGGGGAACATCACTACAAACACATATACCAGTGAAGTATCATAATGCTGTTATAGACAGGTGTCACTGTGCAAAAAGGAGAGCGGGGAACATCACTACATATACATATATCAGTGAAGTATCATATTGCTGTTATAGACAAGTTTAACTGTGCAGAAAGGGGGGAACATCACTACATATATATATGAGTGAAGTATCTCATTGCTGTTATAGACAGGTGTAACTGTGCAGAAAGGGTTGGGGGAGGGGAACATCACTACATATACATATATCAGTGAAGTATCATATTGCTGTTATAGACAGGTGTAACTGTGCAGAAAGGGGCGGGAGGAACATCACTTAATATACATATATCAGTGAAGTATCATATTGCTGCTATAGACAGCTGTAACTGTGCAGAAAGGGGAGGGGGAGGGTAACATCACTACATATATCAGTGAAGTATCATATTGCTGTTATAGACAGGTGTAACTGTGCAGAAAGGGGAGGGGGAGGGGAACATCACTACAAATACATATATCAGTGAAGTATTATATTGCTGTTATAGACAGGTGTCACTGTGCAGAAGGTAGAGTAGGGGAACATCACTACATATACCAATATCAGTGCAGTATCATATTGCTGTTTTACAGAGGTGTAACTGTGCAGAAAGGGGAGGGGGAGGGGAACATCACTACATATATATGAGTGAAGTATCATATTGGTGTTATAGAGAGGTGTATCTGTGCTGAAAGGGCAGGGGGAGGGGAACTTCGCTACATATAAATATAACAGTGAAGTATCATATTGCTGTTATAGACACGTGCAACTGTGCAGAAAGGGGAGGGGGGAACATCACTACATATACATATATCAATGAAGTAGGTATCACATTGCTGTTATAGACAGGTGTAACTGTGCAGAAAGGCGAGGGGGAGGGGACATTGCTACATATACATATATCAGTGAAGTATCATATTGCTGTTACAGACAGGTGTAACTGTGCAGAAAGGGGAGGGGAACATTACTACATATACATATATCAGTGAAGTATCATATTGCTGTTATAGACAGGTGTAACTGTGCAGAAAGGGGAGGGGAACATCACTACATATACATATATCAGTGAAGTATCATATTGCTGTTATTGACAGGTGTAGCTGTGCAGAAAGGGGAGGAGGAGGGGAACATCACTACATATACATATATCAGTGAAGTATCATATTGCTGTTATAGACAGGTGTAACCGTGCAGAAAGGGGAGGGGAGCATCACTACATATACATATATCAGTGAAGAATCATATTGCTGTTATACACAGGTGTAACTGTGCAGAAAGGGGAGGGGAACATCACTACATATACATATATCAGTTAAGTATCATATTGCTGTTACAGACAGGTGTAACTGTGCAGAAAGGGGAGGGGAACATTACTACATATACATATATCAGTGAAGTATCATATTGCTGTTATAGACAGCTGTAACTGTGCAGAAAGGGGAGGGGAACATCACTACATATACATATATCAGTGAAGTATCATATTGCTGTTATTGACAGGTGTAGCTGTGCAGAAAGGGGAGGAGGAGGGGAACATCACTACATATACATATATCAGTGAAGTATCATATTGCTGTTATAGACAGGTGTAACCGTGCAGAAAGGGGAGGGGAACATCACTACATATACATATATCAGTGAAGAATCATATTGCTGTTATACACAGGTGTAACTGTGCAGAAAGGGGAGGGGAACATCACGACATATGCATATATAAGTGAAGTATCATATTGCTGTTATAGACAGGTGTAACTGTGCAGAAAGGGGAGGGGAACATCACTATATATACATATATCAGTGAAGTATCATATTGCTGTTATAGACAGGTGTAACTGTGCAGAAAGGGGAGGGGAAAATCACGACATATACATATATCGGTGAAGTATCATATTGCTGTTATAGACAGGTGTAATTGTTCAGAAATGGGAGGGGAACATCACTACATATACATATATCAGTGAAGTATCATATTGCTGTTATAGACAGGTGTAACCGTGCAGAAAGGGGAGATGGAGGGGATCATCACTACATATACATTAATCAGTGAAGCATCAAATTGCTGTTATAGACAGGTGTAACTGTGCAGAAAGGGGAGGGGAACATCACTACATATACATATATCAGTGAAGTATCATTTTGCTGTTATAGGCAGGTGTAACTGTGCAGAAAGAGGAGGGGGATCATGACTACACATACATATATTAGTGAAGTATCATATTGCTGTTATAGACAGGTGTAACTGTGCAGAAAGGGGAGGGGGAACATCACTACATATACATGTATCAGCAAAGTATCATATTGCTGTTATAGACAGGTGTAACTGTGCAGAAAGGGGAGGGGAGGGGAACATCACTACATATACATATATCAGTGAAGTATCATATTGCATTTATGGACAGGTGTTACAGTGCAGTAGGGGAGGAGGAGGGGAACATCACTACATTTACATATATCAGTGAAGTATCATATTGCTGTTATAGACAGGTGTAACTGTGCAGAAAGGGGAGAAGAACATCACTACATATACATATATCAGTGAAGTATCATATTGCTGTTATAGACAGGTGTAACTGTGCAGAAAGGGGAGGGGGAGGGGAACATCACTACAAATACATATATCAGTGAAGTATCATTTTGTGTTATAGACAGGTGTCACTGTGCAGAAAGTGGAGTAGGGGAACATCACTACATATACATATATCAGTGCAGTATCATATTGCTGTTATACAGAGGTGTAACTGTGCCGAAGGGGGGAACATCACTACAAATACATATATCAGTGAAGTATCATATTGCTGTTATAGACAAGTGTAACTGTGCTGAAAGGGCAGGGGGAGGGGAACTTCGCTACATATACATATAACAGTGAAGTATCATATTGCTGTTATAGACACGTGCAACTGTGCAGAAAGGGGCGGGGGGAACATCACTACATATACATATATCAGTGAAGTATCATATTGCTGTTATAGACAGGTGTAACTGTGCAGAAAGGGGAGGAGGAGGGGAACATCACTAAATATACATATAGCAGTGAAATATCATATTGCTTTTATAGACAGGTGTCACTGTGCAAAAAGGAGAGCGGGGAACATCACTACATATACATATATCAGTGAAGTATCATATTGCTGTTATAGACAAGTTTAACTGTGCAGAAAGGGGGGAACATCACTACATATATATATGAGTGAAGTATCTCATTGCTGTTATAGACAGGTGTAACTGTGCAGAAAGGGTTGGGGGAGGGGAACATCACTACATATACATATATCAGTGAAGTATCATATTGCTGTTATAGACAGGTGTAACTGTGCAGAAAGGGGCGGGAGGAACATCACTTAATATACATATATCAGTGAAGTATCATATTGCTGCTATAGACAGCTGTAACTATGCAGAAAGGGGAGGGGGAGGGTAACATCACTACATATATCAGTGAAGTATCATATTGCTGTTATAGACAGGTGTAACTGTGCAGAAAGGGGAGGGGGAGGGGAACATCACTACAAATACATATATCAGTGAAGTATTATATTGCTGTTATAGACAGGTGTCACTGTGCAGAAAGTAGAGTAGGGGAACATCACTACATATACCAATATCAGTGCAGTATCATATTGCTGTTTTACAGAGGTGTAACTGTGCAGAAAGGGGAGGGGGAGGGGAACATCACTACATATATATGAGTGAAGTATCATATTGGTGTTATAGACAGGTGTATCTGTGCTGAAAGGGCAGGGGGAGGGGAACTTCGCTACATATAAATATAACAGTGAAGTATCATATTGCTGTTATAGAAACGTGCAACTGTGCAGAAAGGGGAGGGGGGAACATCACTACATATACATATATCAATGAAGTAGGTATCACATTGCTGTTATAGACAGGTGTAACTGTGCAGAAAGGCGAGGGGGAGGGGACATTGCTACATATACATATATCAGTGAAGTATCATATTGCTGTTACAGACAGGTGTAACTGTGCAGAAAGGGGAGGGGAACATTACTACATATACATATATCAGTGAAGTATCATATTGCTGTTATAGACAGGTGTAACTGTGCAGAAAGGGGAGGGGAACATCACTACATATACATATATCAGTGAAGTATCATATTGCTGTTATTGACAGGTGTAGCTGTGCAGAAAGGGGAGGAGGAGGGGAAAATCACTACATATACATATATCAGTGAAGTATCATATTGCTGTTATAGACAGGTGTAACCGTGCAGAAAGGGGAGGGGAACATCACTACATATACATATATCAGTGAAGAATCATATTGCTGTTATACACAGGTGTAACCGTGCAGAAAGGGGAGGGGAACATCACTACATATACATATATCAGTTAAGTATCATATTGCTGTTACAGACAGGTGTAACTGTGCAGAAAGGGGAGGGGAACATTACTACATATACATATATCAGTGAAGTATCATATTGCTGTTATAGACAGGTGTAACTGTGCAGAAAGGGGAGGGGAACATCACTACATATACATATATCAGTGAAGTATCATATTGCTGTTATTGACAGGTGTAGCTGTGCAGAAAGGGGAGGAGGAGGGGAACATCACTACATATACATATATCAGTGAAGTATCATATTGCTGTTATAGACAGGTGTAACCGTGCAGAAAGGGGAGGGGAACATCACTACATATACATATATCAGTGAAGAATCATATTGCTGTTATACACAGGTGTAACTGTGCAGAAAGGGGAGGGGAACATCACGACATATGCATATATAAGTGAAGTATCATATTGCTGTTATAGACAGGTGTAACTGTGCAGAAAGGGGAGGGGAACATCACTATATATACATATATCAGTGAAGTATCATATTGCTGTTATAGACAGGTGTAACTGTGCAGAAAGGGGAGGGGAAAATCACGACATATACATATATCGGTGAAGTATCATATTGCTGTTATAGACAGGTGTAATTGTTCAGAAAGGGGAGGGGAACATCACTACATATACATATATCAGTGAAGTATCATATTGCTGTTATAGACAGGTGTAACGGTGCAGAAACGGGAGATGGAGGGGATCATCACTACATATACATTAATCAGTGAAGCATCAAATTGCTGTTATAGACAGGTGTAACTGTGCAGAAAGGGGAGGGGAACATCACTACATATACATATATCAGTGAAGTATCATTTTGCTGTTATAGGCAGGTGTAACTGTGCAGAAAGAGGAGGGGGATCATGACTACACATACATATATCAGTGAAGTATCATATTGCTGCTATAGACAGGTGTAACTGTGCAGAAAGGGGAGGGGCAACATCACTACATATACATGTATCAGCAAAGTATCATATTGCTGTTATAGACAGGTGTAACTGTGCAGAAAGGGGAGGGGAGGGGAACATCACTACATATACATATATCAGTGAAGTATCATATTGCATTTATGGACAGGTGTTACAGTGCAGTAGGGGAGGAGGAGGGGAACATCACTACATTTACATATATCAGTGAAGTATCATATTGCTGTTATAGACAGGTGTAACTGTGCAGAAAGGGGAGAAGAACATCACTACATATACATATATCAGTGAAGTATCATATTGCTGTTATAGACAGGTGTAACTGTGCAGAAAGGGGAGGGGGAGGGGAACATCACTACAAGTACATATATCAGTGAAGTATCATATTGCTGTTATAGACAGGTGTCACTGTGCAGAAAGTAGAGTAGGGGAACATCACTACATATACATATATCAGTGCAGTATCATATTGCTGTTATACAGAGGTGTAACTGTGCCGAAGGGGGGAACATCACTACAAATACATATATCAGTGAAGTATCATATTGCTGTTATAGACAAGTGTAACTGTGCTGAAAGGGCAGGGGGAGGGGAACTTCGCTACATATACATATAACAGTGAAGTATCATATTGCTGTTATAGACACGTGCAACTGTGCAGAAAGGGGCGGGGGGAACATCACTACATATACATATATCAGTGAAGTATCATATTGCTGTTATAGACAGGTGTAACTGTGCAGAAAGGGGAGGAGGAGGGGAACATCACTAAATATACATATAGCAGTGAAATATCATATTGCTTTTATAGACAGGTGTAACTGTGCAGAAAGGCGAGGGGGAGCGGACATCGCTACATATACATATATCAGTGAAGTATCATATTGCTGTTATAGACAGGTGTAACTGTACAGAAAGGGGAGGGGGAGAGGAACATCACTACATATACATATATCAGTGAAGTATCAAATTGCTGTTATAGACAGGTGTAACTGTGCAGAAAGGGGAGGGGGATCATGACTACATATAAATATATCAGTGAAGTATCATATTGCTGTTATAGACAGGTGTAACTGTGCAGAAAGGGGAGGGGGAACACCACTACATATACATATATCAGTGAAGTATCATATTGCTGTTACAAACAGGTGTACCTGTGCAGAATGGGAGGACGAACATCACTACATATACATATATCAGTGAAGCATCATATTGCTGTTGTAGATAGGTGTAACTGTGCAGAAAGGGGAGGGGAACATCACTACATATACATATATCTGTGAAGTATCATTTTGCTGTTATAGACAGGTGTAACTGTGCAGAAAGGGGAGGGGTGTCATGACTACATATACATATATCAGTGAAGTGTCATATTGCTGTTATAGACAGGTGTAACTGTGCAGAAAGGGGAGGGGGAACATCACTACATATACATATATCAATGAAGTATCATATTGCATTTATAGGCAGGTGTAACCGTGCAGAAAGGGGAGGAGGAGGGGAACATCACTACATATACATATATCAATGAAGTATCATATTGCATTTATAGACAGGTGTAACTGTGCAGAAAGGGGAGGGGAGGGGAACATCACTACAAATACATATATCAGTGAAGTATTATATTGCTGTTATAGACAGGTGTCACTGTGCAGAAAGTAGAGTAGGGGAACATCACTACATATACATATATCAGTGCAGTATCATATTGCTGTTATACAGAGGTGTAAGTGTGCAGAAGGGGGGGAACATCCCTACATATATATCAGTGAAGTATCATATTGCTGTTATAGACAGGTGTAAGTGTGCTGAAAGGGCAGGGGGAGGGGAACTTCGCTACATTTATATATAACAGTGAAGTATCATATTGCTCTTATAGACACGTGCAACTGTGCAGAAAGGGAGGGGGGAACATCACTACATATACATATATCAGTGAAGTAGGTGTCATATTGCTGTTATAGACAGGTCTATGTGTGCAGAAAGGGGAGGGGGAGTGGAACATCACTAAATATACATATATCAGTGAAATATCATATTGCTTTTATAGACAGGTGTAACTTAGCAGAATGGCGAGGGGGAGGGGACATCGCTACATACACATATATCAGTGAAGTATCATATTGCTGTCATAGACAGGTGTAACTGTACAGAAAGGGGAAGGGGAGAGGAACATCACTACATGTACATATATCAGTGAAGTATCATATTGCTGTTATAGACAGGTGTAACTGTGCAGAGAGGGGAGGGGGTAACATCACTACATATACATATATGAGTGAAGTATCATATTGCTGTTATTGGCAGGTGTAACTGTGCAGAAAGGGGAGGTGGAACATCACTACATATACATATATCAGTGAAGTATCATATTGCTGTTACAGACAGGTGTAACTGTGCAGAATGTGAGGACGAACATCACTACATATACATATATCAGTGAAGTGTCATTTTGCTGTTACAGACAGGTGTAACTCTGCAGAAAGGGGTGGGGGAGGGGAACATCACTACATATACATTTATTAGTAAAGTATCATATTGCTGTTATAGACAGGTGTAACTCTGCAGAAAGGGGAGGGGGTGGGGAACATCACTACATATACATATAACAGTGAAATATCATATTGCTGTTATTGGCAGGTGTAACTGTGCAGAAAGGGGAGGAGGAACATCACTACATATACATATATCAGTGAAGTATCATATTGCTCTTATGGACAGGTGTACCTGTGCAGAAAGGGGAGGGGGGAACATCACTAAATATACATATATCAGTGAAGTATCATATTGCTGTTATGGACAGGTGTAACTGTGCAGAAAGGGGAGGGGGAACACCACTACATATACATATATCAGTGAAGTATCATATTGCTGTTACAGACAGGTGTTACTGTTCAGAATGGGAGGACGAACATCACTACATATACATATATCAGTGAAGTATCATATTGCTGTTATAGACAGGTGTAACTCTGCAGAAAGGGGTAGGGGAGGGGAACATCACTACATATACATATATCAGTGAAGTCACATATTGCTGTTATAGACAGGTGTAACTGTGCAGAAAGGGGAGGGGGAGAGGGAACATCACTACATATACATATATTAGTGAAGTATCATATTGCTGGTATAGACAGGTGTAACTGTGCAGAAAGGGGAGGGGATCATCGCTACATATACATATATCAGTGAAGTATCATATTGCTGTTATAGACAGGTGTAACTGTGCAGAAAGGGAGGGGAACATCACTACATATACATATATCAGTGAAGTATCATATTGCTGTTATAGACAGGTGTAACTGTGCAGAAAGGGGAGGGGGAGCATCACTACATATACATATATCAGTGAAGTATCATATTGCTGTTATAGACAGGTGTAACTGTGCAGAAAGGGGAGGGGGAGGGGAACATCACTACATATACATATATCAGTGAAGTATCAGATTGCTGTTATAGACCGGTGTAACTGTGCAGAAAGGGGAGGGGGATCATGACTATATATACATATATCAGTGAAGTATCATATTGCTGGTATAGACAGGTGTAACTGTGCAGAAAGGGGAGGGGATCATCGCTACATATACATATATCAATGAAGTATCATATTGCTGTTATAGACAGGTGTAACTGTGCAGAAAGGGGAGGGGAACATCACTACATATACATATATCAGTGAAGTATCATATTGCTGTTATAGACAGGTGTAACTGTGCAGAAAGGGGAGGGGGAGCATCACTACATATACATATATCAGTGAAGTATCATATTGCTGTTATAGACAGGTGTAACTGTGCAGAAAGGGGAGGGGGAGGGGAACATCACTACAAATACATATATCAGTGAAGTATCATATTGCTGTTATAGACAGGTGTCACTGTGCAGAAAGTAGAGTAGGGGAACATGACTACATATACATATATCAGTGCAGTATCATATTGCTGTTATACAGAGGAGTAACTGTGCCGAAGGGGCGAACATCACTACAAATACATATATCAGTGAAGTATCATATTGCTGTTATAGACAAGTGTAACTGTGCTGAAAGGGCAGGGGGAGGGGAACTTCGCTACATATACATATAACAGTGAAGTATCATATTGCTGTTATAGACACGTGCAACTGTGCAGAAAGGGGCGGGGGGAACATCACTACATATACATATATCAGTGAAGTATCATATTGCTGTTATAGACAGGTGTAACTGTGTAGAAAGGGGAGGGGGAGGGGAACATCACTGCATATACATATATCAGTGAAGTATCATATTGCTGTTATAGACAGGTGTAACTGTGCACAAAGGGGAGGGGGATAATCAGTACATATACATATATCAGTGGAGTATCATATTGCTGTTATAGACAGGTGTAACTGTGCAGAAAGCGCAGGGGAGGGGAACATCACTACATATACATATGTCAGTGAAGTATCATATTGCTGTTATAGACAGGTGTAACTGTGCAGAAAGGGGAGGGGGAGCATCACTACATATATATATATAGGTATATATATATATATATATATATATATATATATATATATATATATATATATATATCAGTGAAGTATCGTATTGCTGTTATAGACAGGTATAACTGTGCAGAAAGGGGCAGGGGAACATCACTACATATACATATATCGGTGAAGTATTATATTGCTGTTATAGACAGGTGCAACATTGCAGAAAGGGGTGGGTGAGGGGAACATCGCTACATATACATATATCAGTGAAGTATCATATTGCTGTTATAGACATCTGTAACTGTGCAGGCAGGGGAGGAGGAGGGGAACATCACTACATATACATATATCTGTGAAGTGTCATAGTGCTGTTATAGACAGGTGTGACTGTGCAGAAAGGGGAGGAGGGGAACATCACTACATATACATATATCAGTGAAGTATCATATTGTATTTGTGGACAGGTGTAAAGGTGCAGAAAGGGGTGGAGGAGGGGAACATCACTACATTTACATATATCAGTGAAGTATCATAATGCTGTTATAGACAGGTGTAACTGTGCAGGAAGGGGAGCGGAACATCACTACATTTACATATATCACTGAAGTATCATATTGCTGTTATAGACGGGTGTAACTGTGCAGAAAGGGGAGGGGGAGGGGAACATCACTACAAATACATATATCAGTGAAGTATCATATTGCTGTTATAGACAGGTGTCACTGTGCCGAAAGTAGAGTAGGGGAACATCACTACATATACATTTATCAGTGCAGTATCATATTGCTGTTATACAGTGGTGTAACTGTGCAGAAGGGGGAACATCACTACATATATATGAGTGAAGTATCATATTGCTGTTATAGACAGGTGTAACTGTGCTGAAAGGGCAGGGGAAGGGGAACTTCGCTACATTAACATATAACAGTGAAGTATCATATTGCTGTTATAGACACGTGCAACTGTGCAGAAAGGGGCGTGGGGAACATCACTACATATACATATATCAGTGAAGTATCATATTGCTGTTATAGACAGGTGTAACTGTGCAGAAAGGGGAGGGGGAGGGGAACATCACTAAATATACGTATAGCAGTGAAATATCATATTGCTTTTATAGACAGGTGTAACTGTGCAGAAAGGCGAGGGGGAGGGGACATCGCTACATATACATATATCAGTGAAGTATCATATTGCTGTTATAGACAGGTGTAACTGTACAGAAAGGGGACGGGGAGAGGAACATCACTACATATACATATATCAGTGAAGTATCAAATTGCTGTTATAGACAGGTGTAACTGTGCAGAAAGGGGAGGGGGATCATGACTACATATAAATATATCAGTGAAGTATCATATTGCTGTTATAGACAGGTGTAACTGTGCAGAGAGGGGAGGGGGGAATATCACTACATATACATATATATAGGTGAAGTATCATATTGCTGTTATTTGCAGGTGTAACTGTGCAGAAAGGGGAGGAGGAACATCACTACATATACATATATCAGTGAAGTATCATATTGCTGTTATGGACAGGTGTAACTGTGCAGAAAGGGGAGGGCGGAACATCACTAAATATACATATATCAGTGAAGTATCATATTGCTGTTATGGACAGGTGTAACTGTGCAGAAAGGGGAGGGGGAACACCACTACATATACATATATCAGTGAAGTATCATATTGCTGTTACAAACAGGTGTAACTGTGCAGAATGGGAGGACGAACATCACTACATATACATATATCAGTGAAGCATCATATTGCTGTTATAGACAGGTGTAACTGTGCAGAAAGGGGAGGGGAACATCACTACATATACATATATCAGTGAAGTATCATTTTGCTGTTATAGACAGGTGTAACTGTGCAGAAAGGGGAGGGGGATCATGACTACATATACATATATCAGTGAAGTGTCATATTGCTGTTATAGACAGGCGTAACTGTGCAGAAATGGGAGGGGGAACATCACTACATATACATGTATCAGAAAAGTATCATATTGCTGTTATAGACAGGTGTAACTGTGCAGAAAGGGGAGGGGAGGGGAACATCACTATATATACATATATCAATGAAGTATCATATTGCATTTATAGGCAGGTGTAACAGTGCAGAAAGGGGAGGAGGAGGGGAACATCACTACATATACCTATATCAATGAAGTATCATATTGCATTTATAGACAGGTGTAACTGTGCAGAAAGGGGAGGGGAGGGGAACATCACTACAAATACATATATCAGTGAAGTATTATATTGCTGTTATAGACAGGTGTCACTGTGCAGAAAGTAGAGTAGGGGAACATCACTACATATACATATATCAGTGCAGTATCATACTGCTGTTATACAGAGGTGTAACAGTGCAGAAGGGGGGGAACATCACTACATATATATGAGTGAAGTATCATATTGCTGTTATAGACAGGTGTAAGTGTGCTGAAAGGGCAGGGGAGGGGAACTTCGCTACATATACATATAACAGTGAAGTATCATATTGCTGTTATAGACTCGTGCAACTGTGCAGAAAGGGGAGGGGGAACATCACTACATATACATATATCAGTGAAGTAGGTATCATATTGCTGTTATAGACAGGTGCAACTGTGCAGAAAGGGGAGGGGGAGGGGAACATCACTAAATATACATCTATCAGTGAAATATCATATTGCTTTTATAGACAGGTGTAACTATGCAGAAAGGCGAGGGGGAGGGGACATCGCTACATATACATATATCAGTGAAGTATCATATTGCTGCTATAGACAGGTGTAACTGTACAGAAAGGGGACGGGGAGAGGAACATCACTACATATACATATATCAGTGAAGTATCATATTGCTGTTATAGACAGGTGTAACTGTGCAGAGAGGGGAGGGGGTAACATCACTACATATACCTATATGAGTGAAGTATCATATTGCTGTTATTGGCAGGTGTAACTGTGCAGAAAGGGGAGGAGGAACATCACTACATATACATATATCAGTGAATTATCATATTGCTGTTACAGACAGGTGTAACTGTGCAGAAAGGGGAGGGGAACATCACTAAATACACATATATCAGTGAAGTATCATATTGCTGTTATAGACAGGTGTAACTGTGAAGAAAGGGGAGGGGGAACATCACTACATACACATATATCAGTGAAGTATCAAATTGCTGTTATACACACCTGTAACTGTGCAGAAAGGGGAGGGGGAACATCACTACATATACATATATCAGTGAAGTATCATATTGCTGCTATAGACAGGTGTAACTGTGCAGAAAGGGGGGAGGGAACCTCACTACATATACATATATCAGTGAAGTCTCATATTTCTGTTATAGACAGGTGTCGCTGTGCAGAAATGGGTGGGGGGAACATCTCTACATATACATATATCAGTGAAGTATCATATTGCTGTTATAGACAGGTGTAACTGTGCAGAAAGGGTAGCGGGAGGGGAACATCACTACAAATACATACAACAGTGAAGTATCATATTGCTGTTATAGAGGGGTGTAACTGTGCAGAAAGGGGAGGGAGGGGAACATCGCTACATATACAAATATCAGTGAAGTATCATATTGCTGTTATAGACAGGTGTAACTGTGCAGAAAGGGGAGGGGGAGGGGAAAATCGCTACATATACATAGATCAGTGAAGTATCAAATTGCTTTTATAGACAGGTGTAACTGTGCAGAAAGGGGAGGGGAACATCACTACATATACATATATCAGTGAAGTATCATATTGCTGTTATAGACAGGTGTAACTGTGCAGAAAGGGGAGGGGGATCATGACTACATATAAATATATCAGTGAAGTATCATATTGCTGTTATAGACAGGTGCAACTGTGCAGAGAGGGGAGGGGGGAACATCAATACATATACATATATCAGTGAAGTATCATATTGCTGTTATTTGCAGGTGTAACTGTGCAGAAAGGGGAGGAGGAACATCACTACATATACATATATCAGTGAAGTATCATATTGCTGTTATGGACAGGTGTAACTGTGCAGAAAGGGGAGGGCGGAACATCAATAAATATACATGTATCAGTGAAGTATCATATTGCTGTTATGGACAGGTGTAACTGTGCAGAAAGGGGAGGGGGAACACCACTACATATACATATATCAGTGAAGTATCATATGGCTGTTACAAACAGGTGTAACTGTGCAGAATAGGAGGTCGAACATCACTACATATACATATATCAGTGAAGCATCATATTGCTGTTATAGACAGGTGTAACTGTGCAGAAAGGGGAGGGGGAGGGGAAAATCGCTACATATACATAGATCAGTGAAGTATCAAATTGCTTTTATAGACAGGTGTAACTGTGCAGAAAGGGGAGGGGAACATCACTACATATACATATATCAGTGAAGTATCATATTGCTGTTATAGACAGGTGTAACTGTGCAGAAAGGGGAGGGGAACATCACTACATATACATATATCAGTGAAGTATCATTTTGCTGTTATAGACAGGTGTAACTGTGCAGAAAGGGGAGGGGGATCATGACTACATATACATATATCAGTGAAGTGTCATATTGCTGTTATAGACAGGTGTAACTGTGCAGAAAGGGGAGGGGGAACATCACTACATATACATGTATCAGTAAAGTATCATATTGCTGTTATAGACAGGTGTAACTGTGCAGAAAGGGGAGGGGAGGGGAACATCACTAGATATACATATATCAATGAAGTATCATATTGCATTTATAGACAGGTGTAACTGTGCAGAAAGGGGAGGGGGAGGGGAACATCACTACATATACATATATCAATGAAGTATTATATTGCATTTATAGACAGGTGTAACTGTGCAGAAAGGGGAGGGGGAGGGGAACATCACTACAAATACATATATCAGTGAAGTATTATACTGCTGTTATAGACAGGTGTCACTGTGCAGAAAGCAGAGTAGGGGAACAGCACTACATATACATATATCAGTGCACTATCATATTGCTGTTATACAGAGGTGTAACTGTGCAGAAGGGGGGGAACATCACTACATATATATGAGTGAAGTATCATATTGCTGTTATAGACAGGGGTAAGTGTGCTGAAAGGGCAGGGGGAGGGGAACTTCGCTACATATACATATAACAGTGAAGTATCATATTGCTGTTATAGACACGTGCAACTGTGCTGAAAGGGGAGGGGGAACATCCCTACATATACATATATCAGTGAAGTAGGTATGATATTGCTGTTATAGACAGGTGTAACTGTGCAGAAAGGGGAGGGGGAGGGAAACATCACTAAACATACATATATCAGTGAAATATCATATTGCTTTTATAGACAGGTGTAACTGTGCAGAAAGGCGAGGGGGAGGGGATATCGCTACATATACATATATCAGTGAAGTATCATATTGCTGCTATAGACAGGTGTAACTGTAAGGAAAGGGGACGGGGAGAGGAACATCACTACATATACATATATCAGTGAAGTATCATATTGCTGTTATAGACAGGTGTAACTGTGCAGAGAGGGGAGGGGGTAACATCACTACATATACATATATGAGTGAAGTATCATATTGCTGTTATTGGCAGGTGTAACTGTGCAGAAAGGGGAGGGGGGAACATCACTAAATATACATATATCACTGAAGCACTGAAGTATCATATTGCTGTTACGGACAGGTGTAACTGTGCAGAAAGGGGAGGGGGAGCACCACTACATATACATATATCAGTGAAGCATCATATTGCTGTTACAGACAGGTGTAACTGTGGAGAATGTGAGGACGAACATCACTGCATATACATATATCAGTGAAGTATCATTTTGCTGTTACAGGCAGGTGTAACTCTGCAGAAAGGGGTGGGGGAGGGGAACATCACTACATCTACATATATTAGTAAAGTATCATATTGCTGTTATAGACAGGTGTAACTCTGCAGAAAGGGGAGGGGGTGGGGAACATCACTACATATACATATAACAGTGAAGTATCATATTGCTGTTATTGGCAGGTGTAACTGTGCAGAAAGGGGAGGAGGAACATCACTACATATACATATATCAGTGAAGTATCATATTGCTGTTATGGACAGGTGTAACTGTGCAGAAAGGGGAGGGGGGAACATCACAAAATATACATATATCAGTGAAGTATCATATTGCTGTTATGGACAGGTGTAACTGTGCAGAAAGGGGAGGGGGAACACCGCTACATATACATATACCAGTGAAGTATCATAATGCTGTTACAGACAGGTGTTACTGTGCAGAATGGGAGGACGAACATCACTACATATACATATATCAGTGAAGTATCATATTGCTGTTATAGACAGGTGTAACTCTGCAGAAAGGGGTGGGGGAGGGGAACATCACTACATATACATATATCAGTGAAGTCACATATTGCTGTTATAGACAGGTGTAACTGTGCAGAAAGGGGAGGGGGAGGGGGAACATCACTACATATACATATATCAGTGAAGTATCATGTTGCTGTTATAGACAGGTGTAACTGTGCAGAAAGGGGCGGGAGAGGGGAACATCACTACATATACATATATCAGTGAGGTATCATATTGCTGGTATAGACAGGTGTAACTGTGCAGAAAGGGGAGGGAGAGGGGATCATCGCTACATATACATATATCAGTGAAGTATCATATTGCTGTTATAGACAGGTGTAACTGTGCAGAAAGGGGAGGGGAACATCACTACATATACATATATCAGTGAAGTATCATATTGCTGTTATAGACAGGTGTAACTGTGAAGAAAGGGGAGGGGGAGGGGAGCATCACTACATATACATATATCAGTGAAGTCTCATATTTCTGTTATAGACAGGTGTCACTGTGCAGAAATGGGTGGGGGGAACATCTCTACATATACATATATCAGTGAAGTATCATATTGCTGTTATAGACAGGTGTAACTGTGCAGAAAGGGTAGCGGGAGGGGAACATCACTACAAATACATACAACAGTGAAGTATCATATTGCTGTTATAGAGGGGTGTAACTGTGCAGAAAGGGGAGGGAGGGGAACATCGCTACATATACATATATCAGTGAAGTATCATATTGCTGTTATAGACAGGTGTAACTGTGCAGAAAGGGGAGGGGGAGGGGAAAATCGCTACATATACATAGATCACTGAAGTATCAAATTGCTTTTATAGACAGGTGTAACTGTGCAGAAAGGGGAGGGGAACATCACTACATATACATATATCAGTGAAGTATCATATTGCTGTTATAGACAGGTGTAACTGTGCAGAAAGGGGAGGGGGATCATGACTACATATAAATATATCAGTGAAGTATCATATTGCTGTTATAGACAGGTGCAACTGTGCAGAGAGGGGAGGGGGGAACATCAATACATATACATATATCAGTGAAGTCACATATTGCTGTTATAGACAGGTGTAACTGTGCAGAAAGGGGAGGGGGAGGGGAACATCACTACATATACATATATCAGTGAAGCATCATATTGCTGTTATAGACAGGTGTAACTGTGCAGAAAGGGGAGGGGAACATCACTACATATACATATACCTGTGAAGTATTATTTTGCTTTTATAGACAGGTGTAACTGTGCAGAAAGGGGAGGAGGATCATGACTACATATACATATATCAGTGAAGTATTCTATTGCTGTTATAGACAGGTGTAACTGTGCAGAAAGGGGAGCGGAGGGGAACATCGCTACATATACATATATTAGTGAAGTTACATATTGCATTTATAGACAGGTGTAACAGTGCAGAAAGGGGAGGAGGAGGGGAACATCACTACATATACATATATGAGTGAAGTATCATATAGCTGCTATAGACAGGTGTAACTGTGCAGAAAGGGGAGCGGAACATCACTACATATACATATATCGGTGAAGTATCATATTGCTGTTATAGACAGGTGTCACTGTGCAGAATGTAGCGTAGGGGAACATCAATGCATATACATATATCAGTGCAGTATCATATTGCTGTTATACAGAGGTGTAACTGTGCATAAGGGGGCGGGAACATCACTACATATATATATATATATATATATATATATATATATATATATATATATATATATATATATATATATATATAACTGCAATATGATACTTTACTCATATATATATGAGTAAAGTATCATATTGCTGTTATAGACAGGTGTAACTGTGCTGAAAGGGCAAGGGGAGGGTAACTTCGCTACATAGACATATAACAGTGAAGTATCATATTGCTGTTACAGACAGGTGTAACTGTGCAGAAAGCGGTGGAGGAGGGGAACATCACTACATATACATATATCAGTGAAGTAGGTATCATATTGCTGTTATAGACAGGTGTAACTGTGCAGAAAGGGGAGGGGGAGGGGAACATCACCATATATACATATATCAGTGAAGTATCATATTGCTGTTATAGACAGGTGTAATTGTGCAGAAAGGGGAGGGGAAGGGGAACATCACTACATATACACATATCAGTGAAGTATCATATTGCTGTTATAGACAGGTGTAACTGTGCAGAAATGGGAGGGGGAGGGGAACATCACTACATATACATATATCAGTGAAGTATCATATTGCTGTTACAGACATGTGTAACTGTGCAGAAAGGAGAGGGGGAGGGGAACATCACTACATATACATATATCAGTGAAGTATCATATTGCTGTTATAGACAGGTGTAACTGTGCAGAAAGGGGAGGGGAGGGGGAACATCACTATATATACATATATCAGCGAAGTATCATGTTGCTGTTATAGACAGGTGTAACTGTGCAGAAAGGGCAGGGGAGGGGGAACATCACTACATATACATATATCAGTGAAGTAGGCATTATATTGCTGTTATAGACAGGAGTAACTGTGCAGAAAGGGGAGGTGAACATCCCTACATATACATATATCAGTGAAGTATCAGATATCTGTTATAGACAGGTATAACTGTGCAGAAAGGGGCGGGGGAACATCACTACATATACATAGATCGGTGAAGTATTATATTGCTGTTATAGACAGGTGTAACATTGCAGAAAGGGGTGGGGGATGGGAACATCACTACATATACATATATCAGTGAAGTATCATATTGCTGTTATAGACATTTGTAACTGTGCAGGCAGGGGAGGAGGAGGGGAACATCACTACATATACATATATCAGTGAAGTGTCATAGTGCTGTTATAGACAGGTGTAACTGTGCAGAAAGGGGAGCGGAACATCACTACATATCCATATATCAGTGAATTATCATATTGCTGTTATAGACAGGTATAACTGTGCAGAAAGGGGAGGGGGAGGGGAACATCACTACAAATACATATATCAGTGAAGTATCATATTGCTGTTATAGACATCTGTAACAGTGCAGGCAGGGGAGGAGGAGGTTAACATCACTACATATACATATATCAGTGAAGTGTCATAGTGTTGTTATAGACAGGTGTAACTGTGCAGAAAGGGGAGCGGAACATCACTACATATACGTATATCAGTGAAGTATCATATTGCTGTTATAGACAGGTATAACTGTGCAGAAAGGAGAGGGGGAACATCACTACATATACATATATCAGTGAAGTATCATATTGCTGTTATGGACAGGTGCAACCTTACAGAAAGGGGAGGGGCGGAACATCACTACATATACATATATCAGTGAAGTATCATATTGCGTTTATAGATGGGTGTAACTATGCAGAAATGGGAGGGGGAGGGGAATATCACTACATATACATATATCAGTGAAGTAGGTATCAAATTGCTGTTATAGACAGGTGTAACTGTGAAGAAAGGGGAGGGGGAACATCACTACATACACATATATCAGTGAAGTATCATATTGCTTTTATAGACAGGTGTAACTGTGCAGAAAGGGGAGGGGGAACATCACAACATATACATATATCAGTGAAGTATCACATTGCTGTTACAGACAGGGGTAACTGTGCAGAAAAGGGTGGGGTAGGGGAACATTACTACATATACATATATGAGTGAAGTATCAAATTGCTGTTATACACAAGTGTAACTGTGCTGAAAGGGGAGGGGGGAACATCACTACATGTACATATATCAGTGAGGTATCATATTGCTGTTATAGACAGGTGTAACTGTGCAGAAAGAGGGGGAGGGGAACCTCACTACATATGCATATATCGGTGAAGTGTCATTGTGCTGTTATAGGCAGGTGTAACTGTGCAGAAAGGGGAGGAGGGGAACATCACTACATATACATATATCAGTGAACTATCATATTGTTGTTATAGACAGGTGTAACTGTGTAGAAAGGGGACGGATGGGGAACATCACTACAAATACATATATCAGTGAAGTATCATATTGCTGTTATAGACATGTGTCACTGTGCAGAAAGGAGAGGGGGGAACATCACTACATATACATATATCAGTGAAGTATCATATTGCTGTTATGGACAGGTGTAACTGTGCAGAAAGGGGGGGGGGAATATCACTACATATACATATATCAGTGAAGTATCGTATTGCTGCTGTAGACAGGTGTAACTGTACAGAAAGGGGAGGGGCGGAACATCACTACATATACATATATCAGTGAAGTATGATATTGCTGTTATAGATAGGTGTAACTGTGCAAAAATGGGAGGGGGAGGGGAATATCACTACATATTTATATATCAGTGAAGTATCATATTGCTGTTATACACAGGTGTAACTGTGAAGAAAGGGGAGGGGGATCATCACTACATACACATATATCAGTGAAGTATCAAATTGCTGTTATAGACAGGTGTAACTGTGAAGAAAGGGGAGGGGGAACATCACTACATACACATATATCAGTGAAGTATCAAATTGCTGTTATACACAAGTGTAACTGAGCAGAAAGTGGAGGGGGAAACATCACTACATATACATATATCAGTGAAGTATCATATTGCTGTTATAGACATGTGTAACTGTGCAGAAAGGGGGGAGGGAACCTCACTACATATACATATATCAGTAAAGTCTCATATTGCTGTTATAGACAGGTGTCACTGTGCAGAAATGGGTGGGGGGAACATCTCTACATATACATATATCAGTGAAGTATCATATTGCTGTTATAGACAGGTGTAACTGTGCAGAAAGGGTAGCGGGAGGGGAACATCACTACAAATACATACAACAGTGAAGTATCATATTGCTGTTATAGAGAGGTGTAACTGTGCAGAAAGGGGAGGGAGGGGAACATCGCTACATATACATATATCAGTGAAGTATCATATTGCTGTTATACACAGGTGTAACTGTGAGAAAGGGGCGGGGGGTACATCACTACACATACATATATCAGTGAAGTATCATATTGCTGTTATACACAGGTGTAACTGTGCAGAAAGGGGCGGGTGGTACATCACTTCATATACATATATCAGTGAAGTATCATATTGCTGTTATAGACAGGTGTAACTGTGCAGAAAGGGGAGGGGGAGGGGAACATCACAACATATACATATATCAGTGAAGTTTTCTATTGCTGTTATAGACAGGTGTAACTGTGCAGAAAGGCGAGGGGGAGGGGAACTTCACTACATATACATATATCAGTGAAGTAGGTATCATATTGCTGTTATAGACAGGTGTAACTGTGCAGAAATTGGAGGGGGTGGGAAACATCACTACATATACATATTACTGTTATAGACAGGTGTAACTGTGCAGAAACGGGAGGGGGAGGGGAACATCACTACATATACATATATCAGTGAAGTATCATATTGCTGTTATAGACAGGTGTAACTATGCTGAAAGGGGAATATCACTACATATACATATATAAGTGAAGTATCATATTGCTGTTACAGACAGGTGTAACTGTGAAGAAAGGGGTGGGGGAGGGGAACATCACTACATATACATATATCAGTGAAGTATCATATTGCTTTTATAGACAGGTGTAACTGTGCAGAAAGGGGAGGGGGAACACCATTACATATACATATATCAGTGAAGTATCATATTGCTGTTACAGACAGGTGTAACTGCGCAGAAAGGGGAGGAGGAGCATCACTACATATACATATATCAGTGAAGTATCATATTGCTCTTATAGACAGGTGTAACTGTGCAGAAAGGGGAGGGGGAGGGGAACTTCACTACATATACATATATCAGTGAATTAGGTATCATATTGCTGTTATAGACAGCTGTAACTGTGCAGAAAGGGGAGGGGGTCGGGAACATCACTACATATACATATAACAGTGAAGTATCATATTGCTGTTACAGACACGTGCCACTGTGCAGAAAGAGGAGGGGGTGGGGAACATCACTACATATACATATATCACTGAAGTATCATATTGAAGTTACAAACAGGTGTAACTGTGCAGAAAGGGGGAACATCACTACATATACATATATCAGTGAAGTATCATATTGCTGCTGTAGACAGGTGTAACTGTACAGAGAGGGGAGGGGCGGAACATCACTACATATACATATATCAGTGAAGTATCATATTGCTGCTATAGATAGGTGTAACTGTGCAGAAAAAGGAGGGGAAGGGGAATATCACTACATATACATATATCCGTGAAGTATCATATTGCTGTTATGGACAGGTGTAACTGTGCAGAAAGGGGAGGGGGTACACCACTACATATACGTATATCAGTGAAGTATCATATTGCTGTTACAGACAGGTGCAGCTGTGCAGAATGGGCAGGAGGAACATCACTACATATACATATATCAGTAACGTATCATATTGCTGTTATAGAGAGCTGTAACTCTGCAGAAAGGGGTTGGGGAGGGGAACATCACTACATATACATATATAATGAAGTATCATATTGCTATTATAGATAGGTATAACTGTTCAGAAAGGGGCGGGGGAGGGGAACATCTCTACATATACATATATCAGTGAAGTATCATATTTCTTTTATGGACAGGTGTTACTGTGCAGAAAGGGGAGGGGGAGGGTAACATCACTACATATACATATATCAGTGAAGTATTATATTGTCTTTATAGACAGGTGTAACTGTGCAGAAAGGGGAGGGGGAGCGGAACATCACTTCATATACATATATCAGTGAAGTAGGTATCATATTGCTGTTATAGACAGGTGTAACTGTGAAGAACGAGCAGGGGGAACATCACTACATATACATATATCAGCGAATTATCATATTGCTGTTATAGACAGGTGTAACTGTTCAGAAAGGGGCGGGGAGGGGAACATCACTACATATACATATATCAGTGAAGTATCATATCTGTTATAGACAGGTGTAAATGTGAAGAATGGGGAGGTGGAGGGGAACATCACTACATATACATATATCAGTGAAGTATCATATTGCTGTTACAGACAGGTGTAACTGTGAAGAAAGGGGTGGCGGAGGGGAACATAGCTACATATACATATATCAGTGAAGTATCATATTGCTTTTATGGACAGGTGTAACTGTGCAGAAAGGGGAGGGGGAACACCACTACATATACATATATCAGTGAAGTATCATATTGCTGATACAGACAGGTGTTACTGTACAGAAAGGGGGGGGAACATCACTGCTTATACATATATCAGTGAAGTATCATATTGCTCTGATGGACAGGTGTAACTGTGCAGAAAAAAGAGGGGGAACCCCATTACATATACATATATCAGTAAAGTATCATATTGCTGTTACAGACAGGTGTAACTGTGCAGAAACGGGAGGGGGAGCACCACTACATATACATATATCAGTGAAGTATCATATTGCTGTTATAGACAGGTGTAACTGTGCAGGAAGGGGAGGAGGAACATCACTACATATACATATATAATGAAGTATCATATTGCTATTATAGATAGGTGTAACTGTTCAGAAAGGGGCGGGGGAGGGGAACATCACTACATATACATATATCAGTGAAGTATCATATTTCTGTTATGGACAGGTGTTACTGTGCAGAAAGGGGAGGGGAACATCACTACATATACATATATCAGTGAAGTATTATGTTGATGTTATAGACAGGTGTAACTGTGCGGAACGGGTTGGGGGAGGGGAACATCACTTCATATACATATATCAGTGAAGTATCATATTGCTGTTATAGACAGGTCTAACTTTGCAGAAAGGGGAGGGGAACATCACTGCATATACATATATCAGTGAAGTATCATAATGCTGTTATAGACAGAATTAACTGTGCAGAAAGTAGAGGGGAACATCACTACATATTCATATATCAGTGAAGTATCATATTGCTGTTATAGACAGGTGTAACTGTGCAGAAAGGGGAGGGGGAGGGGAACATCACTACATATACATATATCAGTGAAGTATCATATTGCTGTTATGGACAGGTGTAACTGTGCAGAAAGGGAAGGGGAACATCACTACATATACATATATCAGTGAAGTAGGTATCATATTGCTGTTATAGACAGGTGTAACTGTGCAGAAAGGGGAGGGGGAACACCACTACATATACATATATCAGTGAAGTATCATATTGCTGTTATAGACAGGTGCAACTGTGCAGAAACGGGAGGGAAACATCACTACATATACGTATATCAGTGAAGTATCATATTGCTGTTATAGACAGGTGTAACTATGCAGAAAGGGGAGCGGAACATCACTACATATACATATATCAGTGAAGTATAATACTGCTGTTATAGACAGGTTTAACTGTCCAGAAAGTTGTGGGGGAGGGGCGGAACATCACTACATATACATATATAAGTGAAGTATCATACTGCTGTTATAGACAGGTGTAAAATTGTAGAAAGGGGAGGGGAACATCACTACATATACATATATCAGTGAAGTATCATATTGTTGTTATAGACATGTGTAACTGTGCAGAAAGGGGGGGGACATCACTACATATACATATATCAGTGAACTATGATATTGCTGTTACAGACAGGTGTAACTGTGCAGAATGGGGAGGGGAACATCACTACATATACACATATCAGTGAAGTATAATACTGCCGTTATAGACAGGTTTAACTGTCCAGAAAGTTGTGGGGGAGGGGCGGAACATCACTACATATACATATATCAGTGAAGTATCATACTGCTGTTATACACAGGTGTAAAATTGTAGAAAGGGGAGGGGAACATCACTACATATACATATATCAGTGAAGTATCATATTGTTGTTATAGACATGTGTAACTGTGCAGAAAGGGGGGGGACATCACTACATATACATATATCAGTGAACTATGATATTGCTGTTACAGACAGGTGTAACTGTGCAGAAAGGGGAGGGGAACATCACTACATATACACATAGCAGTAAAGTATAATACTGCTGTTATAGACAGGTTTAAGTGTCCAGAAAGTTGTGGGGGAGGGTAACATCACTACATATACATATATCAGTGAAGTATCATATTGATGTTATGGACCGGTGTAACTGTGCAGAAAGGGGAGGGGAACATCACTACATATACACATATCAGAGAACTATCATCTTGCTGTTATAGACAGGTGTAACTGCGCAGAAAGGAGAGGGGGAGGGGAACATCACTACATATACATATATCAGTGAAGAGTCATGTAACTGTTATAGACATCTGTAACTGTGCAGAAAGGGGAGGGGGAGGGGAACATCACTACATACACATATATCAGTGAAGAGTCATATTGCTGTTATAGACAGGTGTAGCAGTGCTGAAAGGGGAGGGGAACATCACTATATATACATATACCAGTGAAGTATCATATTGCTGTTATAGACATCTGTAACTCTGCAGAAAGGGGTGGGGGAGGGGAAGAACACTAAATATGCATATATCAGTGAAGTATCATATTGCTGTTATAGACAGGTGTAACTGTGCGGAAAGGGGAGGGGAACATCACTACATATACATATATCAGTGAAGTATCATATTGCTGTTATAGACAGGTCAAACTGTGCAGGAAAGTGTGGGGGAGGGGAACATCACTACATATACCTATATCAGTGAAGTATCATATTGCTGTTATAGACAGGTGTAACTGTGCAGAAAGGGGAGGGGGAGGGGAACATCACTACATATACATATATCAGTGAAGTATCATATTGCTGTTATAGACAGCTGTAACTGTGCAGAATGGGGAGGGGAACATCACTATATATACATATATCAGTGAAGTATCATATTGCTGTTATAGACAGGTGTAACTGTGCAGAAAGGGCAGGGGAGGGGGAACATCACTACATATACATATATCAGTGAAGTATCATATTGCTGTAACTGTGCAGAAAAGGCAGGGGAGGGGAACTTCACTACATATACATATATCAGTGAAGTAGGTATCATCATATTGCTGTTATAGACAAGTTAAACCGTGCAGAAAGGGGAGGGGAACATGACAGCATATACATATATCAGTGAAGTATCATATTGCTGTTATAGACAGAATTAACTGTGCAGAAAGTTTAGGAGAACATCACCACATATACATATATCAGTGAAGTATCATATTCCTGTTATAGACAGGTGTAACTGTGCAGAAAGGGGAGGGGGAGGGGAACATCACTACATATACATATATCAGTGAAGTATCATATTGTCGTTATAGACAGGTGTAACTGTGCAGAAAGGGAAGGGGAACATCACTACATATACATATATCAGTGAAGTAGGTATCATATTGCTGTTATAGACAGGTGTAACTGTGCAGAAAGGGGAGGGGGAACACCACTACATATACATACATCAGTGAAGTATCATATTGCTTTTATAGACATGTGTAACTGTGCAGAAAGGGCAGGGGAGGAGAACATCACTATATATACATATATCAGTGAAGTATCATATTGCTGTTCTAGACAGGTGTAACTGTGCAGAAAGGGGAGGGGAACATCACTACATATTCATATATCAGTGAAGTGTCATATTGCTCTTATAGACAGGTGTAACTGTGAAAAAAGGTGGCGCGGAGCATCACTACAGATACATATATCAGTGAAGTATTATATTGCTGTTATACACAGGTGTAACTGTGCAGAAAGGGCAGGGGAACATCACTACATATACATATATCAGTGAAGTATCATATTGCTGTTATGGACTGGTGTAACTGTGCAGAAAGGGCGGGGGGAGGGGCACATCACTACATATACATATATCAGTGAAGTATCATATTGCAGTTATGGACAGGTGTAACTGTGCAGAAAGGGGACGGGAACATCACTACATATACATATATCAGTGAAGTGTGATATTGCTGTTATAGACAGGTGTAACTGTGCAGAAAGAGGAGGGAAACATGACTACATATACATATATCAGTGAAGTATCATATTGAGGTTATAGACAGAATTAACTCTGCAGAAAGTTGAGGGGAACAACACTACATACACATATATCAGTGAAGTATCATATTCCTGTTATAGACAGGTGTAACTGTGCAGAAAGGGGACGGGAACATCACTACATATACTTATATCAGTGAAATATCATATTGCTGTTATAGCCAGGTGTAACCCTGCATAAAGGGCAGGGGAGGGGGAACATCACTACATAGACATATATCAGCGAAGAAGGTATCATATTGCTGTTATAGACAGGTGTAACTGTGAAAAAAGGTGGCGCGGAGCATCACTACAGATACATATATCAGTGAAGTATTATATTGCTGTTATACACAGGTGTAACTGTGCAGAAAGGGCAGGGGAACATCACTAGATATACATATATCAGTGAAGTATCATATTGCTGTTATGGACAGGTGTAACTGTGCAGAAAGGGCTGGGGGAGGGGCACATCACTACATATACATATATCAGTGAAGTATCATATTGCTGTTATGGACAGGTGTAACTGTGCAGAAAGGGGACGGGAACATCACTACATATACATATATCAGTGAAGTGTGATATTGCTGTTATAGACAGGTGTAACTGTGCAGAAAGAGGAGGGAAACATGACTACATATACATATATCAGTGAAGTATCATATTGAGGTTATAGACAGAATTAACTCTGCAGAAAGTTGAGGGGAACAACACTACATACACATATATCAGTGAAGTATCATATTCCTGTTATAGACAGGTGTAACTGTGCAGAAAGGGGACGGGAACATCACTACATATACTTATATCAGTGAAATATCATATTGCTGTTATAGCCAGGTGTAACCCTGCATAAAGGGCAGGGGAGGGGAACATCGCTAGATATACATATATCAGTGAAGTATCATATTGCAGTTATAGACCGGTGTAACTGTGCAGAAAGGGGAGCGGAACATCACTACATATACATGTATCAGTGAAGTATCATATTGCTGTTATAGACAGGTTTAACTGTGCAGAAAGGGGAGGGGGAGGGGAACATCACTACAAATACATATCTCAGTAAAGTATCATATTGCTGTTATAGACAGGTGTCACTGTGCAGAAAGGGGAGGGGGAGGGGAACATTACTACATATACATATATCAGTGAAGCATCATATTGCTGTTATAGACAGGTGTAACTGTGCAGAAAGGGGAGGTGGAACACCACTACATATGCATATATCAGTGAAGTATCATATTGCTGTTATAGACAGGTTCAACTGTGCAGAAAGGGGAGGGGGAGGGGAAAATCACTACATATACATATATCAGTGAAGTATCACATTGCTGTTACAGACAGGTGTAACTGTGCAGAAAGAGGAGGAGGAGGAGGGGAACATCACTACATATACATATATCAGTGAAGTATCATATTGCTGTTATAGACAGGTGTAACTGTGCAGAGAGGGGAGGAGGAGGGGAACATCACTACATATACATATCTCAGTGAAGTTTCATATTGCTGATGTAGACAGGTGTAACTGTGCAGAGAGGGGAGGAGGAGGGGAACATCACTACATATACAGATATCAGTGAAGTATCATATTGCTGTTATAGACAGGTGTAACTGTGCAGAATGGTAAGGGGGAACATCACTAGATATACATATATCAGTGAAGTACCATATTGCTGTTATAGACATGTGTAACTGTGCAGAAAGGGGAGGGGAACATCACTATATATACATATATCAGTGAAGTATCATATTGCTGTTATAGACAGGTGTAACTGTGCAGGAAGGTGTGGGGGAGGGGAACATCACTAGATATACATATATCAGTGAAGTATCATATTGCTGTTATACACATGTGTAACTGTGCAGAAAGGGGAGGGGAACATCACTATATATACATATATCAGTGAAGTATCATATTGCTGTATTAGACAGGTGTAACTGTGCAGGAAGGTGTGGGGGAGGGGAACATCACTACATATACATATATCAGTGAAGTATCATATTGCTGTTACAGACAGGTGTAACTGTGCAAAAAGGGGAGGGAGAGGGGAACATCCCTACATATACATATACATATAGCAGTGAAGTATCATATTGCTGTCATAGACAGGTGTAAATGTCCCGAAAGCGGAGGGGGAGTGGAACATCACTACATATACATATATCAGTGAAATATCATATGGCTGTTATAGACAGGTGTAACTGTGCAGAAAGGGGAGAGGGAGGGGAACATCACTACATATGCATATGTCAGTGAAGTATCATATTGCTGTTATAGATAGGTGTAACTGTGTAGAAGGGGAGAGGGAGGGGAACATCACTACATATACATATATCACTGAAGTATCATATTGCTGTTATAGACAGGTGTAACTGTGAAGAAAGGGGAGGGGGAGGGGAACATCACTACATATACATATATCAGTGAAGTATCATATTGCTGTTACAGAAAGGTGTAACTGTGCAGAAAGGGGAGGGGCAACATCACTACATATACATATATCAGTGAAGTATCAAATTGCTGTTATAGACATGTGTAACTGTGCAGAAAGGGGGGGTGAACATCACTACATATATATATCAGTGAAGTATCATATTGCTGTTACAGAAAGATGTAACTGTGCAGAAAGGGGAGGGGAACATCACTACATATACATATATCAATGAAGTATAATATTGCTGTTACAGACAGGTGTAACTGTGCAGAAAGGGGAGGGGGAACATCACTACATATACATATATCAGTGAAGTATCATATTGCTGTTATAGACAGGTGTAACTGTGCAGAAAGGGGAGGGGGATCATGACTACATATACATATATCAGTGAAGTATCATATTGTCGTTATAGACAGGTGTAACTGTGCAGAAAGGGGTGGGGGAGGGGAAGATCTCTAAATATGCATATATCAATGAAGTATAATATTGCTGTTGCAGACAGGTGTAACTGTGCAGAAAGGGGAGGGGGAACATCACTACATATACATATATCAGTGAAGTATAATATTGCTGTTACAGACAGGTGTAACTGTGCAGAAAGGGGAGGGGGAACATCACTACATATACATATATCATTGAAGTATCATATTGGTGTTATAGACAGCTGTAACTGTGCAGAAAGGGGTGGGGGAGTGGAACATCACTACATATACATATATCAGTGAAGTATCACATTGCTGTTATAGACATGTGTAACTGTGCAGAAAGGGGGGGTGAACATCACTACATATATATATATATCAGTGAAGTATCATATTGCTGTTACAGAAAGATGTAACTGTGCAGAAAGGGGAGGGGAACATCACTACATATACATATATCAATGAAGTATAATATTGCTGTTACAGACAGGTGTAACTGTGCAGAAAGGGGAGGGGGAACATCACTACATATACATATATCAGTGAAGTATAATATTGCTGTTACAGACAGGTGTAACTATGCAGAAAGGGGAGGGGGAACATCACTACATATACATATATCAGTGAAGTATCATATTGGTGTTATAGACAGCTGTAACTGTGCAGAAAGGGGTGGGGGAGTGGAACATCACTACATATACATATATCAGTGAAGTATCACATTGCTGTTATAGACATGTGTAACTGTGCAGAAAGGGGGGGTGAACATCACTACATATATATATATATATATATCAGTGAAGTATCATATTGCTGTTATAGACAGGTGTAACTGTGCAGAATGGGGAGGGGAACATCACTACATATACATATATCAATGAAGTATAATATTGCTGTTACAGACAGGTGTAACTGTGCAGAAAGGGGAGGGGGAACATCACTACATATACATATATCAGTGAAGTATCATATTGCTGTTATAGACAGGTGTAACTGTGCGGAAAGGGAAGGGGAACATCACTACGTATACATATATCAGTGAAGTATCATATTGCTGTTATAGACAGGTCAAACTGTGCAGGAAAGTGTGGGGGAGGGGAACATCACTACATATACCTATATCAGTGAAGTATCATATTGCTTTTATAGACAGGTGTAACTGTGCAGAAAGGGGAGGGGGACGAGAACATCACTACATATACATATATCAGTGAAGTATCATATTGCTGTTATAGACAGGTGTAACTGTGCAGAATGGGGAGGGGAACATCACTATATATACATATATCAGTGAAGTATCATATTGCTGTTATAGACAGGTGTAACTCTGCAGAAAGGGCAGGGGAGGGGGAACATCACTACATATACATATATCAGTGAAGTATCATATTGCTGTAACTGTGCAGAAAAGGCAGGGGAGGGGAACTTCACTACATATACATATATCAGTGAAGTAGGTATCATCATATTGCTGTTATAGACAGGTTCAACCGTGCAGAAAGGGGAGCGGAACATGACAGCATATACATATATCAGTGAAGTATCATATTGCTGTTATAGACAGAATTAACTGTGCAGAAAGTTTAGGAGAACATCACCACATATACATATATCAGTGAAGTATCATATTCCTGTTATAGACAGGTGTAACTGTGTAGAAAGGGGAGGGGGAGGGGAACATCACTACATATACATATATCAGTGAAGTATCATATTGCTGTTATAGACATGTGTAACTGTGCAGAAAGGGGGGGTGAACATCACTACATATATATATCAGTGAAGTATCATATTGCTGTTACAGAAAGATGTAACTGTGCAGAAAGGGGAGGGGAACATCACTACATATACATATATCAATGAAGTATAATATTGCTGTTACAGACAGGTGTAACTGTGCAGAAAGGGGAGGGGGAACATCACTACATATACATATATCAGTGAAGTATCATATTGCTGTTATAGACAGGTGTAACTGTGCAGAAAGGGGAGGGGGATCATGACTACATATACATATATCAGTGAAGTATCATATTGTCGTTATAGACAGGTGTAACTGTGCAGAAAGGGGAGGGGGAGGGGAAGATCTCTAAATATGCATATATCAATGAAGTATAATATTGCTGTTACAGACAGGTGTAACTGTGCAGAAAGGGGAGGGGGAACATCACTACATATACATATATCAGTGAAGTATAATATTGCTGTTACAGACAGGTGTAACTGTGCAGAAAGGGGAGGGGGAACATCACTACATATACATATATCATTGAAGTATCATATTGGTGTTATAGACAGCTGTAACTGTGCAGAAAGGGGTGGGGGAGTGGAACATCACTACATATACATATATCAGTGAAGTATCACATTGCTGTTATAGACATGTGTAACTGTGCAGAAAGGGGGGGTGAACATCACTACATATATATATATCAGTGAAGTATCATATTGCTGTTACAGAAAGATGTAACTGTGCAGAAAGGGGAGGGGAACATCACTACATATACATATATCAATGAAGTATAATATTGCTGTTACAGACAGGTGTAACTGTGCAGAAAGAGGAGGGGGAACATCACTACATATACATATATCAGTGAAGTATAATATTGCTGTTACAGACAGGTGTAACTGTGCAGAAAGGGGAGGGGGAACATCACTACATATACATATATCAGTGAAGTATCATATTGGTGTTATAGACAGCTGTAACTGTGCAGAAAGGGGTGGGGGAGTGGAACATCACTACATATACATATATCAGTGAAGTATCACATTGCTGTTATAGACATGTGTAACTGTGCAGAAAGGGGGGGTGAACATCACTACATATATATATATATATATATATCAGTGAAGTATCATATTGCTGTTATAGACAGGTGTAACTGTGCAGAATGGGGAGGGGAACATCACTACATACACATATATCAATGAAGTATAATATTGCTGTTACAGACAGGTGTAACTGTGCAGAAAGGGGAGGGGGAGCATCACTACATATACATATATCAGTGAAGTATCATATTGCTGTTATAGACAGGTGTAACTGTGCGGAAAGGGGAGGGGAACATCACTACGTATACATATATCAGTGAAGTATCATATTGCTGTTATAGACAGGTCAAACTGTGCAGGAAAGTGTGGGGGAGGGGAACATCACTACATATACCTATATCAGTGAAGTATCATATTGCTTTTATAGACAGGTGTAACTGTGCAGAAAGGGGAGGGGGAGGAGAACATCACTACATATACATATATCAGTGAAGTATCATATTGCTGTTATAGACAGGTGTAACTGTGCAGAATGGGGAGGGGAACATCACTATATATACATATATCAGTGAAGTATCATATTGCTGTTATAGACAGGTGTAACTCTGCAGAAAGGGCAGGGGAGGGGGAACATCACTACATATACATATATCAGTGAAGTATCATATTGCTGTAACTGTGCAGAAAAGGCAGGGGAGGGGAACTTCACTACATATACATATATCAGTGAAGTAGGTATCATCATATTGCTGTTATAGACAGGTTCAACCGTGCAGAAAGGGGAGGGGAACATGACAGCATATACATATATCAGTGAAGTATCATATTGCTGTTATAGACAGAATTAACTGTGCAGAAAGTTTAGGAGAACATCACCACATATACATATATCAGTGAAGTATCATATTCCTGTTATAGACAGGTGTAACTGTGTAGAAAGGGGAGGGGGAGGGGAACATCACTACATATACATATATCAGTGAAGTATCATATTGCTGTTATAGACAGGTGTAACTTTGCAGAAAGGGAGGGGGAACATCACTACATATACATATATCAGTGAAGTAGGTATCATATTGCTGTTATAGACAGGTGTAACTGTGCAGAAAGGGGAGGGGGAACACCACTACATATACATATATCAGTGAAGTATCATATTGCTTTTATAGACATGTGTAACTGTGCAGAAAGGGCAGGGGAGGGGAACATCACTATATATACATATATCAGTGAAGTATCATATTGCTGTTCTAGACAGGTGTAACTGTGCAGAAAGGGGAGGGGAACATCACTACATATTCATATATCAGTGAAGTGTCATATTGCTCTTATAGACAGGTGTAACTGTGAAAAAAGGTGGCGCGGAGCATCACTACAGATACATATATCAGTGAAGTATTATATTGCTGTTATACACAGGTGTAACTGTGCAGAAAGGGCAGGGGAACATCACTACATATGCATATATCAGTGAAGTATCATATTGCTGTTATAGAGAGGTGTAACTGTGCAGAAAGGGGAAGGGGAGGGGAACATCACTATATATACATATATCAGTGAAGTATCATATTGCTGTTATAGACAGGTGTAACTGTGCAGAAAGGGGAGGGGAACATCACTACATATACATATATCAGTGAAGTATCATATTGCTGTTATAGACAGGTGTAACTGTGCAGAAAGGGGTGGGGGAGGGGAACATCACTACATATACATATATCAGTGAAGTATCATATTGCTGTTATAGACAGGTGTAACTGTGCAGAAAGGGAAGGGGAACATCACTACATATACATATATCAGTGAAGTAGGTATCATATTGCTGTTATAGACAGGTGTAACTGCAGAAATGGGAGGGGGAACACCACTACACATACATATATCAGTGAAGTATCATATTGCTGTTATAGACAGGTGTAACTGTGCAGAAAGGGGAGGGGAACATCACTACATATACATATATCAGTGAAGTATAATATTGCTGTTACAGACAGGTGTAACTGTGCAGAAAGGGGTGGGGGAGGGGAAGATCTCTAAATATGCATATATCAATGAAGTATAATATTGCTGTTACAGACAGGTGTAACTGTGCAGAAAGGGGAGGGGGAACATCACTACATATACATATATCAGTGAAGTATAATATTGCTGTTACAGACAGGTGTAACTGTGCAGAAAGGGGAGGGGGAACATCACTACATATACATATATCATTGAAGTATCATATTGGTGTTATAGACAGCTGTAACTGTGCAGAAAGGGGTGGGGGAGTGGAACATCACTACATATACATATATCAGTGAAGTATCACATTGCTGTTATAGACATGTGTAACTGTGCAGAAAGGGGGGGTGAACATCACTACATATATATATATCAGTGAAGTATCATATTGCTGTTACAGAAAGATGTAACTGTGCAGAAAGGGGAGGGGAACATCACTACATATACATATATCAATGAAGTATAATATTGCTGTTACAGACAGGTGTAACTGTGCAGAAAGGGGAGGGGGAACATCACTACATATACATATATCAGTGAAGTATAATATTGCTGTTACAGACAGGTGTAACTGTGCAGAAAGGGGAGGGGGAACATCACTACATATACATATATCAGAGAAGTATCATATTGGTGTTATAGACAGCTGTAACTGTGCAGAAAGGGGTGGGGGAGTGGAACATCACTACATATACATATATCAGTGAAGTATCACATTGCTGTTATAGACATGTGTAACTGTGCAGAAAGGGGGGGTGAACATCACTACATATATATATCAGTGAAGTATCATATTGCTGTTACAGAAAGATGTAACTGTGCAGAAAGGGGAGGGGAACATCACTACATATACATATATCAATGAAGTATAATATTGCTGTTACAGACAGGTGTAACTGTGCAGAAAGGGGAGGGGGAACATCACTACATATACATATATCAGTGAAGTATCATATTGCTGTTATAGACAGGTGTAACTGTGCGGAAAGGGGAGGGGAACATCACTACGTATACATATATCAGTGAAGTATCATATTGTTGTTATAGACAGGTCAAACTGTGCAGGAAAGTGTGGGGGAGGGGAACATCACTACATATACCTATATCAGTGAAGTATCATATTGCTTTTAGAGACAGGTGTAACTGTGCAGAAAGGGGAGGGGGAGGAGAACATCACTACATATACATATATCAGTGAAGTATCATATTGCTGTTATAGACAGGTGTAACTGTGCAGAATGGGGAGGGGAACATCACTATATATACATATATCAGTGAAGTATCATATTGCTGTTATAGACAGGTGTAACTCTGCAGAAAGGGCAGGGGAGGGGGAACATCACTACATATACATATATCAGTGAAGTATCATATTGCTGTAACTGTGCAGAAAAGGCAGGGGAGGGGAACTTCACTACATATACATATATCAGTGAAGTAGGTATCATCATATTGCTGTTATAGACAGGTTCAACCGTGCAGAAAGGGGAGGGGAACATGACAGCATATACATATATCAGTGAAGTATCATATTGCTGTTATAGACAGAATTAACTGTGCAGAAAGTTTAGGAGAACATCACCACATATACATATATCAGTGAAGTATCATATTCCTGTTATAGACAGGTGTAACTGTGCAGAAAGGGGAGGGGGAGGGGAACATCACTACATATACATATATCAGTGAAGTATCATATTGCTGTTATAGACAGGTGTAACTTTGCAGAAAGGGAGGGGGAACATCACTACATATACATATATCAGTGAAGTAGGTATCATATTGCTGTTATAGACAGGTGTAACTGTGCAGAAAGGGGAGGGGGAACACCACTACATATACATATATCAGTGAAGTATCATATTGCTTTTATAGACATGTGTAACTGTGCAGAAAGGGCAGGGGAGGGGAACATCACTATATATACATATATCAGTGAAGTATCATATTGCTGTTCTAGACAGGTGTAACTGTGCAGAAAGGGGAGGGGAACATCACTACATATTCATATATCAGTGAAGTGTCATATTGCTCTTATAGACAGGTGTAACTGTGAAAAAAGGTGGCGCGGAGCATCACTACAGATACATATATCAGTGAAGTATTATATTGCTGTTATACACAGGTGTAACTGTGCAGAAAGGGCAGGGGAACATCACTACATATACATATATCAGTGAAGTATCATATTGCTGTTATAGAGAGGTGTAACTGTGCAGAAAGGGGAAGGGGAGGGGAACATCACTATATATACATATATCAGTGAAGTATCATATTGCTGTTATAGACAGGTGTAACTGTGCAGAAAGGGGAGGGGAACATCACTACATATACATATATCAGTGAAGTATCTTATTGCTGTTATAGACAGGTGTAACTGTGCAGAAAGGGGTGGGGGAGGGGAACATCACTACATATACATATATCAGTGAAGTATCATATTGCTGTTATAGACAGGTGTAACTGTGCAGAAAGGGAAGGGGAACATCACTACATATACATATATCAGTGAAGTAGGTATCATATTGCTGTTATAGACAGGTGTAACTGCATAAATGGGAGGCGGAACACCACTACACATACATATATCAGTGAAGTATCATATTGCTGTTATAGACAGGTGTAACTGTGCAGAAAGGGGAGGGGAACATCACTACATATACATATATCAGTGAAGTATAATATTGCTGTTACAGACAGGTGTAACTGTGCAGAAAGGGGAGGGGGAACATCACTACATATACATATATCAGTGAATTATCATATTGGTGTTATAGACAGCTGTAACTGTGCAGAAAGGGGTGGGGGAGTGGAACATCACTACATATACATATATCATTGAAGTATCGTATTCCTGTTATACACAGGTCTAACTTTGCAGAAAGGGGAGGGGAACTTCACTACATATACATATATCAGTGAAGTAGGTATCATCATATTGCTGTTATAGACAGGTTCAACCGTGCAGAAAGGGGAGGGGAACATGACAGCATATACATATATCAGTGAAGTATCATATTGCTGTTATAGACAGAATTAACTGTGCAGAAAGTTTAGGAGAACATCACCATATATACATATATCAGTGAAGTATCATATTCCTGTTATAGACAGGTGTGACTGTGCAGAAAGGGAAGGGGGAGGGGAAGATCACTACATATGCATATATCAGTGAAGTATCATATTGCTGTTATAGATAGGTGTAACTGTGTAGAAGGGGAGGGGGAGGGGAACATCACTACATATACATATATCACTGAAGTATCATATTGCTGTTATAGACAGGTGTAACTGTGAAGAAAGGGGAGGGGGAGGGGAACATCACTACATATACATATATCAGTGAAGTATCATATTGCTGTTACAGAAAGGTGTAACTGTGCAGAAAGGGGAGGGGAACATCACTACATATACATATATCAGTGAAGTATAATATTGCTGTTACAGACAGGTGTAACTGTGCAGAAAGGGGAGGGGAACATCACTACATATACATATATCAGTGAATTATCATATTGGTGTTATAGACAGCTGTAACTGTGCAGAAAGGGGTGGGGGAATGGAACATCACTACATATACATATATCAGTGAAGTATCACATTGCTGTTATAGACATGTGTAACTGTGCAGAAAGGGGGGGTGAACATCACTACATATACATATATCAGTGAAGTATCATATTGCTGTTTCAGAAAGATGTAACTGTGCAGAAAGGGGAGGGGAACATCACTACATATACATATATCAATGAAGTATAATATTGCTGTTACAGACAGGTGTAACTGTGCAGAAAGTGGAGGGGGAACATCACTACATATACATATATCAGTGAAGTATCATATTGCTGTTATAGACAGGTGTAACTGTGCAGAAAGGGGAGGGGGATCATGACTACATATACATATATCAGTGAAGTATCATATTGTCGTTATAGACAGGTGTAACTGTGCAGAAAGGGGTGGGGGAGGGGAAGATCACTAAATATGCATATATCAGTGAAGTATCATATTGCTGTTATAGACAGGTGTAACTGTGCGGAAAGGGGAGGGGAACATCACTACATATACATATATTAGTGAAGTATCATATTGCTGTTATAGACAGGTCAAACTGTGCAGGAAAGTGTGGGGGAGAGGAACATCACTACTTATACCTATATCAGTGAAGTATCATATTGCTGTTATAGACAGGTGTAACTGTGCAGAAAGGGGAGGGGGAGGGGAACATCACTACATATACATATATCAGTGAAGTATCATATTGCTGTTATAGACAGGTGTAACTGTGCAGAATGGGGAGGGGAACATCACTATATATACATATATCAGTGAAGTATCATATTGCTGTTATAGACAGGTGTAACTGTGCAAAAAGGGCAGGGGAGGGGGAACATCACTACATATACATATATCAGTGAAGTATCATATTGCTGTAACTGTGCAGAAAAGGCAGGGGAGGGGAACTTCACTACATATACATATATCAGTGAAGTAGGTATCATCATATTGCTGTTATAGACAGGTTCAACCGTGCAGAAAGGGGAGGGGAACATGACAGCATATACATATATCAGTGAAGTATCATATTGCTGTTATAGACAGAATTAACTGTGCAGAAAGTTTAGGAGAACATCACCACATATACATATATCAGTGAAGTATCATATACCTGTTATAGACAGGTGTAACTGTGCAGAAAGGGGAGGGGGAGGGGAACATCACTACATATACATATATCAGTGAAGTATCATATTGCCGTTATAGACAGGTGTAACTGTGCAGAAAGGGAAGGGGAACATCACTACATATACATATATCAGTGAAGTAGGTATCATATTGCTGTTATAGACAGGTGTAACTGTGCAGAAAGGGGAGGGGGAACACCACTACATATACATACATCAGTGAAGTATCATATTGCTTTTATAGACATGTGTAACTGTGCAGAAAGGGCAGGGGAGGGCAACATCACTATATATACATATATCAGTGAAGTATCATATTGCTGTTCTAGACAGTTGTAACTGAGCAGAAAGGGGAGGGGAACATCACTACATATTCATATATCAGTGAAGTGTCATATTGCTCTTATAGACAGGTGTAACTGTGAAAAAAGGTGGCGCGGAGCATCACTACAGATACATATATCAGTGAAGTATTATATTGCTGTTATACACAGGTGTAACTGTGCAGAAAGGGCAGGGGAACATCACTACATATACATATATCAGTGAAGTATCATATTGCTGTTATAGAGAGGAGTAACTGTGCAGAAAGGGGAAGGGGAGGGGAACATCACTATATATACATATATCAGTGAAGTATCATATTGCTGTTATAGACAGGTGTAACTGTGCAGAAAGGGGAGGGGAACATCACTACATATACATATATCAGTGAAGTGTCATATTGCTGTTATAGACAGGTGTAACTGTGCAGAAAGGGCAGGGGAGGGGAACATCACTACATAAACATATATCAGTTCAGTAGGTGTCATATTGCTATTATAGACAGGTTCAACCGTGCAGAAAGGGGAGGGGAACATCACTACATATACATATATCAGTGAAGTATCATATTGCAGTTATAGAGGGGTGTAACTGTGCAGAAAGGGGAAGGGGAGGGGAACGTCATTATATATACATATACCAGTGAAGTATCATACTGCCGTTATAGACAGGTGTAACTCCGCAGAAAGGGGAGGGGGAGGGGAACACCACTACATATACATATATCATTGAAGTATCGTATTGCTGTTATAGACAGGTCTAACTTTGCAGAAAGGGGAGGGGAACATCACTACATATACATATATCAGTGAAGTATCATATTGCTGTAACTGTGCAGAAAAGGCAGGGGAGGGGAACTTCACTACATATACATATATCAGTGAAGTAGGTATCATCATATTGCTGTTATAGACAGGTTCAACCGTGCAGAAAGGGGAGGGGAACATGACAGCATATACATATATCAGTGAAGTATCATATCGCTGTTATAGACAGAATTAACTGTGCAGAAAGTTTAGGAGAACATCACCACATATACATATATCAGTGAAGTATCATATTCCTGTTATAGACAGGTGTAACTGTGCAGAAAGGGGAGGGGGAGGGGAACATCACTACATATGCATATATCAGTGAAGTATCATATTGCTGTTATAGATAGGTGTAACTGTGTAGAAGGGGAGGGGGAGGGGAAAATCACTACATATACATATATCACTGAAGTATCATATTGCTCTTATAGACAGGTGTAACTGTGAAGAAAGGGGAGGGGGAGGGGAACATCACTACATATACATATATCAGTGAAGTATCATATTGCTGTTACAGAAAGGTGTAACTGTGCAGAAAGGGGAGGGGAACATCACTACATATACATATATCAGTGAAGTATAATATTGCTGTTACAGACAGGTGTAAATGTGCAGAAAGGGGAGGGGGAACATCACTACATATACATATATCGGTGAAGTATCATATTGGTGTTATAGACAGCTGTAACTGTGCAGAAAGGGGTGGGGGAGTGGAACATCATGACATATACATATATCAGTGAAGTATCACATTGCTGTTATAGACATGTGTAACTGTGCAGAAAGGGGGGGTGAACATCACTACATATACATATATCAGTGAAGTATCATATTGCTGTTTCAGAAAGATGTAACTGTGCAGAAAGGGGAGGGGAACATCACTACATATACATATATCAATGAAGTATAATATTGCTGTTACAGACAGGTGTAACTGTGCAGAAAGTGGAGGGGGAACATCACTACATATACATATATCAGTGAAGTATCATATTGCTGTTATAGACAGGTGTAACTGTGCAGAAAGGGGAGGGGGATCATGACTACATATACATATATCAGTGAAGTATCATATTGTCGTTATAGACAGGTGTAACTGTGCAGAAAGGGGTGGGGGAGGGGAAGATCACTAAATATGCTTATATCAGTGAAGTATCATATTGCTGTTATAGACAGGTGTAACTGTGCGGAAAGGGGAGGGGAACATCACTACATATACATATATCAGTGAAGTATCATATTGCTGTTATAGACAGGTCAAACTGTGCAGGAAAGTGTGGGGGAGAGGAACATCACTACTTATACCTATATCAGTGAAGTATCATATTGCTGTTATAGACAGGTGTAACTGTGCAGAAAGGGGAGGGGGAGGGGAACATCACTACATATACATATATCAGTGAAGTATCATATTGCTGTTATAGACAGGTGTAACTGTGCAGAATGGGGAGGGGAACATCACTATATATACATATATCAGTGAAGTATCATATTGCTGTTATAGACAGGTGTAACTGTGCAGAAAGGGCAGGGGAGGGGGAACATCACTACATATACATATATCAGTGAAGTATCATATTGCTGTAACTGCAGAAAAGGCAGGGGAGGGGAACTTCACTACATATACATATATCAGTGAAGTAGGTATCATCATATTGCTGTTATAGACAGGTTCAACCGTGCAGAAAGGGGAGGGGAACATGACAGCATATACATATATCAGTGAAGTATCATATTGCTGTTATAGACAGAATTAACTATGCAGAAAGTTTAGGAGAACATCACCACATATACATATATCAGTGAAGTATCATATACCTGTTATAGACAGGTGTAACTGTGCAGAAAGGGGAGGGGGAGGGGAACATCACTACATATACATATATCAGTGAAGTATCATATTGCCGTTATAGACAGGTGTAACTGTGCAGAAAGGGAAGGGGAACATCACTACATATACATATATCAGTGAAGTAGGTATCATATTGCTGTTATAGACAGGTGTAACTGTGCAGAAAGGGGAGGGGGAACACCACTACATATACATACATCAGTGAAGTATCATATTGCTTTTATAGACATGTGTAACTGTGCAGAAAGGGCAGGGGAGGGCAACATCACTATATATACATACATCAGTGAAGTATCATATTGCTGTTCTAGACAGTTGTAACTGAGCAGAAAGGGGAGGGGAACATCACTACATATTCATATATCAGTGAAGTGTCATATTGCTCTTATAGACAGGTGTAACTGTGAAAAAAGGTGGCGCGGAGCATCACTACAGATACATATATCAGTGAAGTATTATATTGCTGTTATACACAGGTGTAACTGTGCAGAAAGGGCAGGGGAACATCACTACATATACATATATCAGTGAAGTATCATATTGCTGTTATAGAGAGGAGTAACTGTGCAGAAAGGGGAAGGGGAGGGGAACATCACTATATATACATATATCAGTGAAGTATCATATTGCTGTTATAGACAGGTGTAACTGTGCAGAAAGGGGAGGGGAACATCACTACATATACATATATCAGTGAAGTATCATATTGCTGTTATAGACAGGTGTAACTGTGCAGAAAGGGCAGGGGAGGGGAACATCACTACATAAACATATATCAGTTCAGTAGGTGTCATATTGCAATTATAGACAGGTTCAACCGTGCAGAAAGGGGAGGGGAACATCACTACATATACATATATCAGTGAAGTATCATATTGCAGTTATAGAGGGGTGTAACTGTGCAGAAAGGGGAAGGGGAGGGGAACGTCATTATATATACATATACCAGTGAAGTATCATACTGCCGTTATAGACAGGTGTAACTCCGCAGAAAGGGGAGGGGGAGGGGAACACCACTACATATACATATATCATTGAAGTATCGTATTGCTGTTATAGACAGGTCTAACTTTGCAGAAAGGGGAGGGGAACATCACTACATATACATATATCAGTGAAGTATCATATTGCTGTAACTGTGCAGAAAAGGCAGGGGAGGGGAACTTCACTACATATACATATATCAGTGAAGTAGGTATCATCATATTGCTGTTATAGACAGGTTCAACCGTGCAGAAAGGGGAGGGGAACATGACAGCATATACATATATCAGTGAAGTATCATATTGCTGTTATAGACAGAATTAACTGTTAAGAAAGTTTAGGAGAACATCACCACATATACATATATCAGTGAAGTATCATATTCCTGTTATAGACAGGTGTAACTGTGCAGAAAGGGGAGGGGGAGGGGAACATCACTACATATGCATATATCAGTGAAGTATCATATTGCTGTTATAGATAGGTGTAACTGTGTAGAAGGGGAGGGGGAGGGGAACATCACTACATATACATATATCACTGAAGTATCATATTGCTGTTATAGACAGGTGTAACTGTGAAGAAAGGGGAGGGGGAGGGGAACATCACTACATATACATATATCAGTGAAGTATCATATTGCTGTTACAGAAAGGTGTAACTGTGCAGAAAGGGGAGGGCAACATCACTACATATACATATATCAGTGAAGTATAATATTGCTGTTACAGACAGGTGTAACTGTGCAGAAAGGGGAGGGGGAACATCACTACATATACATATATCAGTGAAGTATCATATTGGTGTTATAGACAGCTGTAACTGTGCAGAAAGGGGTGGGGGAGTGGAACATCACGACATATACATATATCAGTGAAGTATCACATTGCTGTTATAGACATGTGTAACTGTGCAGAAAGGGGGGGTGAACATCACTATATATACATATATCAGTGAAGTATCATATTGCTGTTACAGAAAGATGTAACTGTGCAGAAAGGGGAGGGGAACATCACTACATATACATATATCAATGAAGTATAATATTGCTGTTACAGACAGGTGTAACTGTGCATAAAGGGGAGGGGGAACATCACTACATATACATATATCAGTGAAGTATCATATTGCTGTTATAGACAGGTGTAACTGTGCAGAAAGGGGAGGGGGATCATGACTACATATACATATATCAGTGAGGTATCATATTGCTGTTATAGACAGGTGTAACTGTGCGGAAAGGGGAGGGGAACATCACTACATATACATATATCAGTGAGGTATCATATTGCTGTTATAGACAGGTCAAACTGTGCAGGAAAGTGTGGGGGAGAGGAACATCACTACTTATACCTATATCAGTGAAGTATCATATTGCTGTTATAGACAGGTGTAACTGTGCAGAAAGGGGAGGGGGAGGGGAACATCACTACATATACATATATCAGTGAAGTATCATATTGCTGTTATAGACAGGTGTAACTGTGCAGAATGGGGAGGGGAACATCACTATATATACATATATCAGTGAAGTATCATATTGCTGTTATAGACAGGTGTAACTGTGCAGAAAGGGCAGGGGAGGGGGAACATCACTACATATACATATATCAGTGAAGTATCATATTGCTGTAACTGTGCAGAAAAGGCAGGGGAGGGGAACTTCACTACATATACATATATCAGTGAAGTAGGTATCATCATATTGCTGTTATAGACAGGTTCAACCGTGCAGAAAGGGGAGGGGAACATGACAGCATATACATATATCAGTGAAGTATCATATTGCTGTTATAGACAGAATTAACTATGCAGAAAGTTTAGGAGAACATCACCACATATACATATATCAGTGAAGTATCATATACCTGTTATAGACAGGTGTAACTGTGCAGAAAGGGGAGGGGGAGGGGAACATCACTACATATACATATATCAGTGAAGTATCATATTCCCGTTATAGACAGGTGTAACTGTGCAGAAAGGGAAGGGGAACATCACTACATATACATATATCAGTGAAGTAGGTATCATATTGCTGTTATAGACAGGTGTAACTGTGCAGAAAGGGGAGGGGGAACACCACTACATATACATACATCAGTGAAGTATCATATTGCTTTTATAGACATGTGTAACTGTGCAGAAAGGGCAGGGGAGGGCAACATCACTATATATACATATATCAGTGAAGTATCATATTGCTGTTCTAGACAGTTGTAACTGAGCAGAAAGGGGAGGGGAACATCACTACATATTCATATATCAGTGAAGTGTCATATTGCTCTTATAGACAGGTGTAACTGTGAAAAAAGGTGGCGCGGAGCATCACTACAGATACATATATCAGTGAAGTATTATATTGCTGTTATACACAGGTGTAACTGTGCAGAAAGGGCAGGGGAACATCACTTAATATACATATATCAGTGAAGTATCATATTGCTGTTATAGAGAGGAGTAACTGTGCAGAAAGGGGAAGGGGAGGGGAACATCACTATATATACATATATCAGTGAAGTATCATATTGCTGTTATAGACAGGTGTAACTGTGCAGAAAGGGGAGGGGAACATCACTACATATACATATATCAGTGAAGTATCATATTGCTGTTATAGACAGGTGTAACTGTGCAGAAAGGGCAGGGGAGGGGAACATCACTACATAAACATATATCAGTTCAGTAGGTGTCATATTGCTATTATAGACAGGTTCAACCGTGCAGAAAGGGGAGGGGAACATCACTACATATACATATATCAGTGAAGTATCATATTGCAGTTATAGAGGGGTGTAACTGTGCAGAAAGGGGAAGGGGAGGGGAACGTCATTATATATACATATACCAGTGAAGTATCATACTGCCGTTATAGACAGGTGTAACTCCGCAGAAAGGGGAGGGGGAGGGGAACACCACTACATATACATATATCATTGAAGTATCGTATTGCTGTTATAGACAGGTCTAACTTTGCAGAAAGGGGAGGGGAACATCACTACATATACATATATCAGTGAAGTATCATATTGCTGTAACTGTGCAGAAAAGGCAGGGGAGGGGAACTTCACTACATATACATATATCAGTGAAGTAGGTATCATCATATTGCTGTTATAGACAGGTTCAACCGTGCAGAAAGGGGAGGGGAACATGACAGCATATACATATATCAGTGAAGTATCATATTGCTGTTATAGACAGAATTAACTGTGCAGAAAGTTTAGGAGAACATCACCACATATACATATATCAGTGAAGTATCATATTCCTGTTATAGACAGGTGTAACTGTGCAGAAAGGGGAGGGGGAGGGGAACATCACTACATATGCATATATCAGTGAAGTATCATATTGCTGTTACAGAAAGGTGTAACTGTGCAGAAAGGGGAGGGGAACATCACTACATATACATATATCAGTGAAGTATAATATTGCTGTTACAGACAGGTGTAACTGTGCAGAAAGGGGAGGGGGAACATCACTACATATACATATATCAGTGAAGTATCATATTGGTGTTATAGACAGCTGTAACTGTGCAGAAAGGGGTGGGGGAGTGGAACATCACGACATATACATATATCAGTGAAGTATCACAAAGCTGTTATAGACATGTGTAACTGTGCAGAAAGGGGGGGTGAACATCACTACATATACATATATATCAGTGAAGTATCATATTGCTGTTACAGAAAGATGTAACTGTGCAGAAAGGGGAGGGGAACATCACTACATATACATATATCAATGAAGTATAATATTGCTGTTACAGACAGGTGTAACTGTGCATAAAGGGGAGGGGGAACATCACTACATATACATATATCAGTGAAGTATCATATTGCTGTTATAGACAGGTGTAACTGTGCAGAAAGGGGAGGGGGATCATGACTACATATACATATATCAGTGAAGTATCATATTGTCGTTATAGACAGGTGTAACTGTGCAGAAAGGGGTGGGGGAGGGGAAGATCACTAAATATGCATATATCAGTGAAGTATCATATTGCTGTTATAGACAGGTGTAACTGTGCGGAAAGGGGAGGGGAACATCACTACATATACATATATCAGTGAAGTATCATATTGCTGTTATAGACAGGTCAAACTGTGCAGGAAAGTGTGGGGGAGGGGAACATCACTACATATACCTATATCAGTGAAGTATCATATTGCTGTTATAGACAGGTGTAACTGTGCAGAAAGGGGAGGGGGAGGGGAACATCACTACATATACATATATCAGTGAAGTATCATGTTGCTGTTATAGACAGGTGTAACTGTGCAGAATGGGGAGGGGAACATCACTATATATACATATATCAGTGAAGTGTCATATTGCTGTTATAGACAGGTGTAACTGTGCAGAAAGGGCAGGGGAGGGGGAACATCACTACATATACATATATCAGTGAAGTATCATATTGCTGTAACTGTGCAGAAAAGGCAGGGGAGGGGAACTTCACTACATATACATATATCAGTGAAGTAGGTATCATCATATTGCTGTTATAGACAGGTTCAACCGTGCAGAAAGGGGAGGGGAACATGACAGCATATACATATATCAGTGAAGTATTATATTGCTGTTATAGACAGAATTAACTGTGCAGAAAGTTTAGGAGAACATCACCACATATACATATATCAGTGAAGTATCATATTCCTGTTATAGACAGGTGTAACTGTGCAGAAAGGGGAGGGGGAGGGGAACATCACTACATATACATATATCAGTGAAGTATCATATTGCTGTTATAGAGAGGTGTAACTGTGCAGAAAGGGGAAGGGGAGGGGAACAGCACTATATATACATATATAAGTGAAGTATCATATTGCTGTTATAGACAGGTGTAACTGTGCAGAAAGGGGAGGGGAACATCACTACATATACATATATCAGTGAAGTATCATATTGCTGTTATAGACAGGTATAACTGTGCAGAAAGGGGTGGGGGAGGGGAACATCACTACATATACATATATCAGTGAAGTATCATATTGCTGTTATAGACAGGTGTAACTGTGCAGAAAGGGAAGGGGAACATCACTACATATACATATATCAGTGAAGTAGGTATCATATTGCTGTTATAGACAGGTGTAACTGCAGAAATGGGAGGGGGAACACCACTACATATTCATATATCAGTGAAGTATCATATTGCTGTTATAGACAGGTGTAACTGTGCAGAAAGGGCAGGGGAGGGGAACATCACTACAGTTACATATATCAGTGAAGTATTATATTGCAGTTATAGACAGGTGTAAGTGTGCAGAAAGGGGAGGGGAACATCACTACATATACATATATCAGTGAAGTATCATATTGCAGTTATAGAGGGGTGTAACTGTGCAGAAAGGGGAAGGGGAGGGGAACGTCATTATATATACATATACCAGTGAAGTATCATACTGCCGTTATAGACAGGTGTAACTCCGCGGAAAGGGGAGGGGGAGGGGAACACCACTACATATACATATATCATTGAAGTATCGTATTGCTGTTATAGACAGGTCTAACTTTGCAGAAAGGGGAGGGGAACATCACTACATATACATATATCAGTGAAGTATCATATTGCTATTATAGACAGGTGTAACTGTGCAGAAAGGGGAGGGGGAGGGGAACATCACTACATATACATATATCAGTGAAGTATCATATTGCTGTTATAGACAGAATTAACTACTCAGAAAGTTGAGGGGAACATCACTATATATACATATATCAGTGAAGTATCATATTGCTGTTATAGACAGGTGTAACTGTGCAGAAAGGGGAGGGGGAGGGGAAGATCTCCACATATATCAGTGAAGTATCATATTGCTGTTATAGACAGGTCAAACTGTGCAGGAAAGTGTGGGGGAGGGGAACATCACTACATATACCTATATCAGTGAAGTATCATATTGCTGTTATAGACAGGTATAACTGTGCAGAAAGGGGAGGGGAATATCACTACATATAAATATATCAGTGAAGTAGGTATCATATTGCTGTTATAGACAGAATTAACTGTTCAGAAAGTTGAGGGGAACATCACTATATATACATATATCAGTGAATTATCATATTGCTGTAATAGACAGGTGTAACTGTGCAGAATTTGGAGGGGGATCATCACTACATATACATATATCAGTGAAGTATCATATTGCTGTTATAGACAGGTGTAACTGTGTAAAAAGGGGAGGGGGAACACCACTACATATACATATATCAGTGAAGTATCATATTGCTCTTAAAAACAGGTATAACTGTTCAGAAAGATGAGGGTGAACACCATTACATATACATATATTAGTGAAGTATCATATTTCTGTTATACACAGGTGTAACTGTGCAGAAAGGGCAGGGGACGGGAACATCACTACATATACAAATATCACTAACGTATCATATTGCTGTTCTAGAGAGCTCTAACTCTGCAGAAAGGGGTGGGGGAGGGGAAAATCACTACCTGTACAAATATATCAGTGAAGTATCATATTGCTGTTATAGACAGGTGTAAATGTGCGGAAAGGTGAGGGGGAGGGGAACATCATTACATATACATATATCAGTGAAGTATTATATTACTGATATAGACAGGTGTAGCTGTGCAGAAGGGGGGGGAAAGGGAACTGTTACAGAAAGATATAACTGTGCAGAAAGGGGAGGGGAACATCACTACATATACTTATATCAATGAAGTATAATATTGCTGTTACAGACAGGTGTAACTGTGCAGAAAGGGGAGGGGGAACATCACTACATATACATATATCAGTGAAGTATCATATTGCTGTTATAGACAGGTGTAACTGTGCAGAAAGGGGGATCATGACTACATATATATATATCAGTGAAGTATCATATTGCCGTTATAGACAGGTGTAACTCTGCAGAAAGGGGTGGGGGAGGGGAAGATCACTAAATATGCATATATCAGTGAAGTATCATATTGCTGTTATAGACAGGTGCAACTGTGCGGAAAGGGGAGGGGAACATCACTACATATACATATATCAGTGAAGTATCATATTGCTGTTATAGACAGGTCAAACTGTGCAGGAAAGTGTGGGGGAGGGGAACATCACTACATATACCTATATCAGTGAAGTATCATATTGCTGTTATAGACAGGTGTAACTGTGCAGAAAGGGGAGGGGGAGGGGAACATCACTACATATACATATATCAGTGAAGTATCATATTGCTGTTATAGACAGGTGTAACTGTGCAGAATGGGGAGGGGAACATCACTATATATACATATATCAGTGAAGTATCATATTGCTGTTATAGACAGGTGTAACTGTGCAGAAAGGGCAGGGGAGGGGGAACATCACTACATATACATATATCAGTGAAGTATCATATTGCTGTAACTGTGCAGAAAAGGCAGGGGAGGGGAACTTCACTACATATACATATATCAGTGAAGTAGGTATCATCATATTGCTGTTATACACAGGTTCAACCGTGCAGAAAGGGGGGGGGGAACATGACAACATATACATATATCAGTGAAGTATCATATTGCTGTTATAGACAGAATTAACTGTGCAGAAAGTTGAGGAGAACATCACTACATATTCATATATCAGTGAAGTGTCATATTGCTCTTATAGACAGGTGTAACTGTGCAGAAAGGGGCGCGGAACATCACTACAGATACATATATCAGTGAAGTATTATATTGCAGTTATAGACCGGTGTAACTGTGCAGAAACGGCAGGGGAACATCACTACATATACATATATCAGTGAAGTATCATATTGCTGTTATAGAGAGGTGTAACTGTGCAGAAAGGGGAAGGGGAGGGGAACATCACTATATATACATATATCAGTGAAGTATCATATTGCTGTTATAGACAGGTGCAACTGTGCAGAAAGGGGAAGGGAACATGACTACATATACATATATCAGTGAAGTATCATATTGCTGTTATAGACAGAATTAACTGTGCAGAAAGTTGAGGGGAACATCACTACATATACATATATCAGTGAAGTATGATATTGCTGTTATAGACAGGTGTAACTGTGCAGAAAGGGGAGGGGGAGGGGAACATCACTACATATACATATATCAGTGAAGTATCATATTGCTGTTATAGACAGGTGTAACTGTGCAGAAAGGGAAGGGGAACATCACTACATATACATATATCAGTGAAGTAGGTATCATATTGCTGTTATAGACAGGTGTAACTGCACAAAGTGGAGGGGGAACACCACTACACATTCATATATCAGTGAAGTATCATATTGCTGTTATAGACAGGTGTAACTGTTCAGAAAGGGCAGGGGAGGGGAACATCACTACAGATACATATATCAGTGAAGTATTATATTGCAGTTATAGACAGGTGTAACTGTGCAGAAATGTGAGGGGAACATCACTACATATACATTCATCAGTGAAGTATCATATTGCAGTTATAGAGGGGTGTAACTGTGCAGAAAAGGGAAGGGGAGGGGAACGTCACTATATATACATATACCAGTGAAGTATCATATTGCTGTTATAGACAGGTGTAACTGTGCAGAAAGGGGAGGGGGAGGGGAACATCACTACATATATCAGTGAAGTATCATATTGCTGTTATAGACAGGTGTAACTGTGCAGAAAGGGGAGGGGATGGGGAACATTACTACATATACATATATCAGTGAAGTATCATATTGCTGTTATAGACAGGTGTAACTGTGCAGAAAGGGGAAGGGGAGGGGAACATCACTACATATACATATATCAGTGAAGTATCATATTGCTGTTATAGACAGGTGTAACTGTGCAGAAAGGGGAGGGGGAGGGGAAGATCACTACATATACATATATCAGTGAAGTATCATATTGCTGTTATAGACAGGTGTAACTGTGCAGAAAGGGGAGGGGGAGGGGGAACATCACTACATATACATATATCAGTGAAGTATCATATTGCTGTTATAGACAGGTGTAACTGTGCAGAAAGGGGAGGGGGAGGGGAACATCACTACATATACATATATCAGTGAAGTATCATATTGCTGTTATAGACAGGTGTAACTGTGCAGAAAGGGGAGGGGGAGGGGAAGATCACTACATATATCAGTGAAGTATCATATTGCTCTTGTAGACAGGTATAAATGTGCAGAAAGGGGAGGGGAATATCACTACATAAAAATATATCAGTGAAGTAGGTATCATATTGCTGTTATAGACGGGTATAACTGTGCAAAAAGGGGAGGGGGAACACCACTACATATACATATATCAGTGAAGTATCATATTGCTCTTAAAGACAGGTATAACTGTTCAGAAAGATGAGGGGGAACACCATTACATATACATATATAATAGTGAAGTATCATATTTCTGTTATACACAGGTGTAACTGTGCAGAAAGGGCAGGGGAGGGGAACATCACTACATATACATATACCAGTGAAGTAGGTATCATATTGCTGTTATAAACAAGTGTAACCGTGCCGAAAGGGGAGCGGAATATCACTACATATACATATATCAGTGAAGTATCATATTGATGTTATAGACAGGTGTAACTGTGCAGAAAGGGGAGGGGGAGGGGAACATCACAACATATACATATATCAGTGAAGTATAATATTGCAATTATAGACAGGTGTAACTTGCAGAAAGGGGTGGGGGAGGGAAATCACTACACATACATGTATCAGTGAAGTATCATATTGCTGTTATAGACAGGTGTAACTGTGCAGAAAGGGGTGGGGGAGGGGAACATCACTACATATACATATACGAGTGAAGTAGGTATCATATTGCTGTTATAAACAGGTGTAACCGTGCAGAAAGGGGAGGGGAACATTACTACATATACATATATCAGTGAAGTATCATATTGCTGTTATAGACAGGTGTAACTATGCAGAAAGGGGAGGGGGATCATGACTACATATACATATATCAGTGGAGTATCATATGGCCGTTATAGACAGGTATAACTGTGCAGAAAGGGGAGGGGGAACATTACTACATATACATATATCAGTGAAGCTTCATACAGCTGTTATAGAAAGGTGTAACTGTGCAGAAAGGGGAGGGGGAGTCGAACATCACTACATATACATATATCAGTGAAGTATCATATTGCTGATATAGACAGTCGAAACTGTGCAGAAAGGGGAGGGGAACATCACTATATATAAATATATCAGTGAAGTATCATATTGCCGTTATAGACAGGTGTAACTGTGCAGAAAGGGGAGGGGGAACATCACTACATATACATATAGCAGTGAAGTATCATATTGCTGTTATAGACAGGTGTAACTGTGCAGAAAGTGCAGGGGAGGGGAACATCACTACATATACATATATCAGTGAAGTAGGTATCATATTACTGTTATAGACAGGTGTAACCGTGCAGAAAGGGGAGGGGAAAATCTCTACAGATACATATATCAGTAAAGTATCATATTGCTGTTATAGACAGGTGTAACAGTTCAGAAAGGGGAGGGGAACATCACTATATATACATATATCAGTGAAGTATCATATTGCTGTTATAGACAGGTGTAATAGTTCAGAAATTGTAGGGGAACATCACTATATATACATATATCAGTGAAGTATCATATTGCTGTTATAGACAGGTGTAATTGTTCAGAGAGGGGAGGGGAACATCACTATATATACATATATCAGTGAAGTATCATATTGCTGTTATAGACAGGTCTAACTGTGCACAATGGGGAGGAGCATAATCACTACATATACATATATCAGTGAAGTATCATATTGCTGTTATACACAGGTGTAACTGTGCAGAAAGCGCAGGGGAGGGGAACATCACTACATGTACATATATCAGTGAAGTACAATATTGCTGTTATGGACAGGTGTAACCGTGCAGAAAGGGGAGGGGAACATCACTACATATACATATATCAGTGAAGTATCATATTGCTGTTATACACAGGTGTAACTGTGCAGAAAGGGGAGGGGGAACATGACTACATATACATATATCAGCGAAGTATCATATTGCCGTTATAGACAGGTGTAACTGTGCAGAAAGGGGCGGTGGAACATCACTATATAGTCATATATCAGTGAAGTATCATATTGATGTTATAGACAGGTGTAACTGTGCAGAAAGGGGAGGAGGAGGAGAACATCACTACATATACATATATCACTGAAGTATCATTTTGCAGTTATAGACCAGTGTAACTGTGCAGAAAGGGGAGCGGAACCTCACTACATATACATATATCAGTGAAGTAACATATTGCAGTTATAGACAGGTTTAACTGTGCAGAAAGGGGAGGGGGAGGGGAACATCACTACAAATACATATCTCAGTAAAGTATCATATTGCTGTTATAGACAGGTGTCACTGTGCAGAAAGGAGAGGGGGAACATCACTACATACACATATATCAGCGAACCATCATATTGCTGTTATAGACAGGTGTAAATGTAGAGAAAGGGGAGGGGAACACCACTACATATACATATATCAGTGAAGTATCATATTGCTGTTATAGACAGGTGTAACTGTGCAGAAAGGGTAGGGGAACATCACTACATATACATATATCAGTGAAGTATCATATTGCTGTTACAGAGAGGTGTAACTGTGCAAAAAAGGGAGGAGGAGTGGAACATCAGTACATATACATATAACAGTGAACTATCATATTGCTGTTGTAGACAGGTGTAACTCTGCAGAGAGGGGAGGAGGAGGGGAACATCACTACATATACATATATCAGTAAAGTATCATATTGCTGTTATAGACAGGTGTTACTGTGCAGAAAGCGGTGGGGGAGGGGAACATCACTAAATATACATTTATCAGTGAAGTATCATAATGCTGTTATAGACAGGTGTAACTGTGCAGCATGGGGAGGGGGAACATCACTACATATACATATAACAGTGAAGTATCATATTGCTGTTATAGGCATGTGTAACTGTGAAGAAAGGGGAGGGGAACATCACTATATATACATATATCTGTGAAGTATCATTTTGCTGTTACAGACAGGTGTAAATGTGCAGAACGCGGAGGGGGAGGGAACATCACTACATATACATATATCAGTGAAATATCATATGGCTGTTACATACAGGTGTAACTGTGCAGAATGGGGAGGGGAACATCACTATATATACATATATCAGTGAGGGATCATATTACCGTTATAGACAGGTGTAACTGTGCGGAAAGGGCAGCGGAACATCACTACATATACATATATCAGTGAATTATCATATTGCTGTTATAGACAGGTCAAACTGTGCAGGAAAGTGTGGGGGAGGGGAACATCACTACATATACCTATATCAGTGAAGTATCATATTGCTGTTATAGACAGGTGTAACTGTGCAGAAAGGGGTGGGGGAGGGGAACATCACTACATATACATATATCAGTGAAGTATCATATTGCTGGTATAGACACGTGTAACTGTGCAGAATGGGGAGGGGAACATCACTATATATACATATATCAGTGAAGGATCATATTGCCGTTATAGACAGGTGTAACTGTGCTGAAAAGGCAGGGGAGGGGAACATAACTACATATACATATATCAGAGAAGTAGGTATCATAATGCTGTTACAGACAGGTGTAACCCTGCAGAAAGGGGAGCGGAACATCACTACATATACATATATCAGTGAAGTATCATATTGATGTTATAGAGAGGTGTAACTGTACAGAAATGGGAGGGGTGGGGAACATCACTACATATACATATATCAGTGAAGTATCATATTGCTGTTATAGACAGGTGTAATTGTGCAGAAAGGGGAGGGGAACATCACTATATATACATATATCAGTGAAGTATCATACTGCTGTTATAGACAGGTGTAACTGTGCAGAAAGGGGACGGGAACATCACTACATATACATAAATCAGTGAAGTATCATATTGCTGTTATAGACAGGTGTAACCGTGCAGAGAGGGGAGAGGGAGGGGAACATCACTACATACACATATATCAGTGAAGTATCATATTGCTGTTATAGACAGCTGTAACTCTGCATAAAGGGATGTGGGAGGGGAACATCACTACATATACATATATCCGTGAAGTATCATATCGCTGTTATAGACAGGTGTACCTGTGTAGAAAGGGGAGGGGAACATCACTACAGACACATATATCAGTGAAGTATCATATTGCTGTTATAGACAGGTGTAACTGTGCAGAAAGCGGAGGGGAACATCACTACATATACATATATAAGTGAAGTATCATATTGCTGGTATAGAAAGGAGTAACTGTGCAGAAAGTGGAGGGGGAACATCACTACATATACATCTATCAGTGAAGTATCATATTGCTGTTATAGACAGAATTAACTGTGCAGAAAGTTGAGGGGAACATCACTACATATACATAGATCAGTGAAGTATCATATTGCTGTTACAGACAGGTGTAACTGTGCAGAAAGGTGAGGGAGAGGGGAACATCACTACATATAAATATATCAGTGAAGTATCATATTGCAGTTATAGACAGGTGTAACTGTGCAGAAAGGGAAGGGGAACATCACTACATATACATATATTTGTGAAAAGGACATCATATTGCTGTTACAGACAGGTGTAACTGTGCAGAATGGGGAGGGGAACATCACTATAAATACATATATCAGTGAAGGATCATATTACCGTTATAGACAGGTGTAACTGTGCGGATAGGGCAGCGGAACATCACTACATATACATATATCAGTGAATTATCATATTGCTGTTATAGACAGGTCAAACTGTGCAGGAAAGTGTAGGCGAGGGGAACATCACTACATATACCTATATCAGTGAAGTATCATATTGCTGTTATAGACAGGTGTAACTGTGCAGAAAGGGGGGGGGAGGGGAACATCACTACATATACATATGTCAGTGAAGTATCATATTGCTGGTATAGACAGGTGTAACTGTGCAGAATGGGGAGGGGAACATCACTATATATACATATATCAGTGAAGGATCATATTGCCGTTATAGACAGGTGTAACTGTGCAGAAAAGGCAGGGGAGGGGAACATAACTAAATATACATATATCAGAGAAGTAGGTATCATATTGCTGTTACAGACAGGTGTAACTGTGCAGAAAGGTGAGGGAGAGGGGAACATCACTACATATACATATATCAGTGAAGTATCATATTGCTTTTACAGAAAGGTGTAACTGTGCAGAAAGGGAAGGGGAACATCACTACATATACATATATTTGTGAAGTAGACATCATATTGCTGTTACAGACAGGTGTAACTGTGCAAAACGGGGAGGGGGAACACCAGTACATATACATATATCAGTGAAGTATCATATTGCTGTTATTGACAGGTGTAATTGTGCAGAAAGGCGAGGGGGAACACCATTACATATACATATATCAGTGAAGTATCATATTGCTGTTATAGACAGGTATAACTGTGCAGAAAGGGCAGGGGAGGGGAACATCACTATATTTACGTATATCAGTGAAGTAGGTATCATATTGCTGTTATAGACAGGTGTATCCGTGCAGAAAGGGGAGGGGAACATCACTACATATACATATATCAGTGAAGTATCATATTGATGTTATAGACAGGTGTAACTGTGCAGAAAGGGGAGGGGATCATGACTACATATACAGATAACAGTGAAGTATCATATTGCCGTTATAGCCAGGTGTAACTGTGCAGAAAGGGGTGGGGGAGGGGAACATCACTAAATATGCATATATCAGTGAAGTATCATATTGCTGTTATAGACAGGTGTAACTGTACAGAATGGGGAGGGGGAACATCACTACATATACATATATCAGTGAAGTATCATATTGCTGTTATAGACAGGTGTAACTATGCAGAAAGGGGAGGGGAACATCACTACATGTACATATATCAGTGAAGTATCATATTGCTGTTATAGACAGGTGTAAGTCTGCAGGAAAGTGTGGGGGAGGGGAACATCACTAGATATACCTATATCAATGAAGTATCATATTGATGTTATAGACAGATGTAAATGTGCAGAAATGGGTGGGGAAGGGGAACATCACTACATATACATAGATCAGTGAAGTAGGTATCATATTGCTGTTATAGACAGGTGTAACCGTGCAGAAAGGGGAGGGGAACATTACTACATATACATATATCAGTGAAGTATCATATTGCTGTTATAGACAGGTGTAACTATGCAGAAAGTGGAGGGGGATCATGACTACATATACATATATCAGTGAAGTATCATATGGCCGTTACAGACCGGTGTAACTGTGCAGAAAGGGGAGGGGGAACATCACTACATATACATATATCAGTGAAGCATCATACAGCTGTTATAGAAAGGTGTAACTGTGCAGAAAGGGGAGGGGGAGTCGAACATCACTACATATACATATATCAGTGAAGTATCATATTGCTGTTATAGACAGTCGTAACTGTGCAGAAAGGGGAGGGGAACATCACTACATATACATATAGCAGTGAAGTATCATATTGCTGTTATAGACAGGTGTAACTGTGCAGAAAGAGCAGGGGAGGGGAACATTACTACATATACATATATCAGTGAAGTAGGTATCATATTGCTGTTATAGACAGGTGTAACCGTGCAGAAAGGGGAGGGGGACATCACTACATATATATATCAGTGAAGTAGGTATAATATTGCTGTTATAGACAGTCGTAACTGTGCAGAAAGGGGAGGGGAACATCACTATATATACATATATCAGTGAAGTATCATATTGCTGTTATAGACAGGTGTAATTGTTCAGAAAGGGGAGGGGGAACATCACTATATATACATATATCAGTGAAGTATCATAATGCTGTTATAGAAAGTTGTAACTGTGCACAAAGGGGAGGGGGATAATCACTACATATACATATATCAGTGGAGTATCATAATGCTGTTATAGACAGGTGTAACTGTGCAGAAAGGGGAGGGGAACAACACTACATATACATATATCAGTGAAGTATCATATTGCTGTTATAGACAGGTGTAACTGTGCAGAAAGTGGAGGGGAACATCTCTACATATACATATATCAGTGAAGTATCATATTGCTGTTATAGACAGGTGTAATTGTTCAGAAAGGGGAGGGGAACATCACTATATATACATATATCAGTGAAGTATCATATTGCTGTTATAGACAGGTGTAACTGTGCACAAAGGGGAGGGGGATAATCACTACATATACATATATCAGTGGAGTATCATATTGCTGTTATAGACAGGTGTAACTGTCCAGAAAGCGCAAGGGAGGGGAACATCACTACATATACATATATCAGTGAAGTATCATATTGCTGTTATAGACAGGTGTAATTGTTCAGAAAGGGGAGGGGAACATCACTATATATACATATATCAGTGAAGTATCATATTGCTGTTATAGACAGGTTTAACTGTGCACAAAGGGGAGGGGGATAATCACTACATATACATATATCAGTGGAGTATCATATTGCTGTTATAGACAGGTGTAACTGTTCAGAAAGCGCATGGGAGGGGAACATCGCTACATATACATATATCAGTGAAGTACAATATTGCTGTTATGGACAGGTGTAACCGTGCAGAAAGGGGAGGGGAACATCACTACATATACATATATCAGTGAAGTATCATATTGCTGTTATAGACAGGTGTAACTGTGCAGAAAGGGGAGGGGGAACATGACTGCATATACATATATCAGTGAAGTATCATATTGCCGTTATAGACAGGTGTAACTGTGCAGAAAGGGGAGGTGGAACATCACCATATAATCATATATCAGTGAAGTATCATATTGATGTTATAGACAGGTGTAACTGTGCAGAAAGGGGAGGGGAACATCTCTACACATACATATATCAGTGAAGTATCATATTGCTTTTATAGACTGGTGTAACTGCGCAGAAAGGGGAGGGGCAGGGGAACATCACTGCATATACATATATCAGTGAGGTATCATATTGCTGTTATAGACAGGTGTAACTGTGCAGAAAGGGGAGGAGGAGGGGAACATCACTACATATACATATATCACTGAAGTATCATATTGCAGTTATGGACCGGTGTAACTGTGCAGAAAGGGGTGCGGAACATCACTACATATACATATATCAGTGAAGTATCATATTGCAGTTATAGACAGGTTCAACTGTGCGGAAAGGGGAGGGGGAGGGGAACATCACTACAAATACATATCTCAGTAAAGTATCATATTGCTGTTATAGACAGGTGTCACTGTGCAGAAAGGAGAGGGGGGAACATCACTACATACACATATATCAGTGAAGCATCATATTGCTGTTATAGACAGGTGTAACTGTAGAGAAAGGGGAGGGGGAACACCACTACATATACGTATATCAGTGAAGTATCATATTGCTGTTATAGACAGGTGTAACTATGCAGAAAGGGTAGGGGAACATCACTACATATACATATATCAGTGAAGTATCATATTGCTGTTACAGACAGGTGTAACTGTGCAGAAAGAGGAGGAGGGGAACATCACTACATATACATATATCAGTGAAGTATCATATTGCTGTTACAGGGAGGTGTAACTGTGCAAAAAGTTGAGGAGGAGTGGAACATCAGTACATATACATATATCAGTGAAGCATCATATTGCTGTTGTAGACAGGAGTAACTGTGCAGAGAGGGGAGGAGGAGGGGAACATCACTACATATACATATATCAGTGAAGTACCATATTGCTGTTATAGACAGGTGTAACTGTGCAGAAAGGGGAGGGGGAGGGGAACATCACTACCTATACATATCTCAGTGAAGTATCATATTGCTGTTATAGACAGGTGTAACTGTGCAGAAAAGGCAGGGGAGGGGAAGATCACTATATATACATATATCAGTGAAGTATCATATTGCTGTTATAGAGAGGTGTAACTGTGCAGAAAAGGCAGGGGAGGGGAATATCACTACATATACATATATCAGTGAAGTATCATATTGCTGTTATAGACAGGTGTAACTGTGCAAAAAAGGCAGGGGAGGGGAACATCACTACATATACATATATCAGTGAAGTATCATTTTGCTGTTATAGAGAGGCGTAACTGTGCAGAAAGGGTAGGGGGAGGGGAACATCACTATATATACATATATCAGTGAAGTACCATATTGCTGTTATAGACAGGTGTAACTGCAGAAAGAGGAGGGGAACATCACTACATATACAAATATCATTGAAGTATCATATTGTTGTTATAGACAGGTGTAACTGTGCAGAAAGGCGAGCAGGAGGGGAACATCACTACATATACATATATCATTGAAGTATCGTATTGCTGTTATAGACAGGTCTAACTTTGCAGAAAGGGGAGGGGAACATTACTACATATACATATATCAGTGAAGTATCATATTGCTGTTACAGACAGGTGTAACTGTGCAGAAAGGGGTGGGGGAGGGGAACATCACTATATATACATATATCAGTGAAGTATCACATTGCTGTTGTAGACAGGTGCAACTGTGCAGAAAGGGGAGGGGGATAATCACTACATATATCAGTGAAGTATCATATTGCTGTTATAGACAGGCGTAACTGTGCAGAAAGGGCACAGGAGGGAGAACATCACTACATATACTAATATCAGTGAAGTAGGTATCATATTGCTCTTACAGACAGGTGTAACTGTGCAGAAAGAGGAGGGGAACATCACTACATATACACATATCAGTGAAGTATCATACTGCTGTTATAGACAGGTGTAACTGTGCAGAAAGGAGAGGGGGAGGGGAACATCACTATATATACATATATCAGTGAGGTATCATATTGCTGTTATAGACAGGTGTATCTGTGCAGAAAGGGGAGGGGGAACACCACTACATATACATATATCAGTGAAGTATCATATTGCTGTTATAGACATGTGTAACTGTGCAGAAAGGGGAGTTGAACATCACTACATATACATATATCAGCGAAGTATCATATTGCTGATATAGACAGGTGTAACTGTGTAGAAAGGGGAGGGGAGGGGAACATCACTACATATACATATATGAGTGAAGTATCATTTTGCGGTTATAGACAGGTGTAACTGTGCAGAAAGGGGAGTGGAACATCACTATATATACATATATCACTGAAGTATCATATTGCCGTTATAGACAGGAGTAACTGTGCAGAATGGGGAGGGGGATAATCACTACATATACATATATCAGTGAAGTATCATATTGCTGTTATAAACAGGTGTAACTGTGCACAAAGGGCAGGGGAGGGGAACATCACTACATATACATATATCAGTGAGGTATCATATTGCTGTTATAGACAGGTGTAACTGTGCAGAAAGGAGAGGGGGAGGGGAACATCACTATATATACATATATCAGTGAAGTATCATATTGCTGTTATAGACATGTGTAACTGTGCAGAAAGGGGAGTTGAACATCACTACATATACATATATCAGTGAAGTATCATATTGCCGTTATAGACAGATGTAACTGTGCAGAAAGAGGTGGGGGAGGGGAACATCACTAAATATACATATATCAGTGAGGTATCATATTGCTGCTATAGACAGGTGTATCTGTGCAGAAAGGGGAGGGGGATCATGACTACATATACATATATCAGTGAAGTATCGTATTGCTATTATAGACAGGTGTAACTGCAGAAAGGGCAGGTGAATATCACTACACATACATATAACACTGAAGTAGGTATCATATTGCGGTTATAGACAGGAGTAACTGTGCAGAAAGGGGAGTGGAACATCACTATATATACATATATCAGTGAAGTATCATATTGCTGTTATAGACAGGTGTAACTGTGCAGAAAGGGGAGTGGAACATCACTACATATGCATATATCTGTGAAGTATCATATTGCCGTTATAGACAGGAGTAACTGTGCAGAATGGGGAGGGGGATAATCACTACATATGCATATATCTGTGAAGTATCATATTGCCGTTATAGACAGGAGTAACTGTGCAGAATGGGGAGAGGATAATCACTACATATACATATATCAGTGAAGTATCATATTGCTGTTATAGACAGGTGTAACTGTGCACAAAGGGCAGGGGAGGGGAACATCGCTACATATACATATATCAGTGAGGTATCATATTGCTGTTATAGACAGCTGTATCTGTGCAGAAAGGGGAGGGGGATCATGACTACGTATACATATATCAGTGAAGTATCATATTGCCGTTTTAGACAGATGTAACTGTGCAGAAAGAGGTGGGGGAGGGGAACATCACTAAATATACATATATCAGTGAGGTATCATATTGCTGTTATGGACAGGTGTATCTGTGCAGAGAGGGGAGGGGGATCATGACTACATATACATATATCAGTGAAGTATCGTATTGCTATTATAGACAGGTGTAACTGTGCACAAAGGGCAGGGGAGGGGAACATCGCTACATATACATATATCAGTGAGGTATCATATTGCTGTTATAGACAGGTGTATCTGTGCAGAATGGGGAGGGGGATAATCACTACATATACATATATCAGTGAAGTATCATATTGCTGTTATAGACAGGTGTAACTGTGCACAAAGGGCAGGGGAGGGGAACATCGCTACATATACATATATCAGTGAGGTATCATATTGCTGTTATAGACAGGTGTATCTGTGCAGAAAGGGGAGGGGGATCATGACTACATATACATATATCAGTGAAGTATCGTATTGCTGTTATAGACAAGTGTAACTGTGCACAAAGGCAGGGGAGGGGAACATCACTACATATAAATATATCAGAGAAGTAGGTATCATATTGCTGTTATAGACAGGTTCAACCGTGCAGAAAGGGGAGGGGGAACATCACTACATATACATATATCAGTGAAGTATCATATTGCTGTTATAGACAGCTGTAACTGTGCAGAAAGAGCAGGGGAGGGGAAAATCACTACATATACATATAGCAGTGAAGTAGGTATCATATTGCTGCTAAAGACAGGTGTAAACGTGCAGAAAGGGGAGGGGAACATGACTACATATACATTTATGAGTGAAGTATCATATTGCTGTTATAGACAGGTGTAACTGTGCAGAATGGGCAGGGGAGGGGAACATCACTACATATACATATATCAGTGAAGTAGGTATCATAATGCTGTTACAGACAGGTGTAACCGTGCAGAAAGGGGAGCGGAACATCACTACATATACATATATAAGTGAAGTATCATATTGATGTTATAGACAGGTGTAACTGTGCAGAGAGGGGAGGGGGAGGGGAACATCACTACATATACATATATCAGTGAAGTATCATATTGCTGTTATAGACAGGTGTAATTGTGCAGAAAGGGGAGGGGAACATCACTATATATACATATATCAGTGAAGTATCACACTGCTGTTATAGACAGGTGTAACTGTGCAGAAAGGGGACGGGAACATCACTACATATACATAAATCAGTGAAGTATCATATTGCTGTTATAGACAGGTGTAACTGTGCAGAAAGGGGAGAGGGAGGGGAACATCACTACATACACATATATCAGTGAAGTATCATATTGCTGTTATAGACAGCTGTAACTCTGCATAAAGGGATGGGGGAGGGGAACATCACTACATATACATATATCCGTGAAGTATCATATCGCTGTTATAGACAGGTGTACCTGTGTAGAAAGGGGAGGGGAACATCACTACAGACACATATATCAGTGAAGTATCATATTGCTGGTATTGAAAGGAGTAACTGTTCAGAAAGGGGAGGGGGAACATCACTACATATACATGTATCAGTGAAGTATCATATTGCATTTATAGACAGAATTAACTGTGCAGAAAGTTGAGGGGAACATCACTACATATACATATATCAGTGAAGTATCATATTGCTGTTACAGACAGGTGTAACTGTGCAGAAAGGTGAGGGAGAGGGGAACATCACTACATATACATATATCAGTGAAGTATCATATTGCTGTTATAGACAGGTGTAACTGTGCAGAAAGGGAAGGGGAACATCACTACATATACATATATTTGTGAAGTAGACATCATATTGCTGTTACAGACAGGTGTAACTGTGCAGAATGGGGAGGGGAACATCACTATATATACATATATCAGTGAAGGATCATATTGCCGTTATAGACAGGTGTAACTGTGCAGAAAGGGGAGGGGGAGGGGAACATCACTACATATACATATATCAGTGAAGTATCATATTGCCGTTATAGACAGGTGTAACTGTGCGGAAAGGGGAGGGGAACATCACTACATATACATATATCAGTGAAGTATCATATTGCTCTTATAGGCAGGTCAAAATGTGCAGGAAAGTGTGGGGGAGGGGAACATCACTACATATACCTATATCAGTGAAGTATCATATTGCTGTTATAGACAGGTAAAACTGTGCAGAAAGGGGAGGGGGAGGGGAACATCACTACATATACATATATCAGTGAAGTATCATATTGCTGTTATAGACAGGTGTAACTGTGCAGAAAAGGCAGGGGAGGGGAAGATCACTATATATACATATATCAGTGAAGTATCATATTGCTGTTATAGAGAGGTGTAACTGTGCAGAAAAGGCAGGGGAGGGGAACATCACTACATATACATATATCAGTGAAGTATCATATTGCTGTTATAGACAGGTGTAACTGTGCAGAAAAGGCAGGGGAGGGGAACATCACTACATATACATATATCAGTGAAGTATCATATTGCTGTTATAGAGAGGTGTAACTGTGCAGAAAGGGTAGGGAGAGGGGAACATCACTATATACATATATATCAGTGAAGTATCATATTGCTGTTATAGACAGGTTCAACTGTGCAGAAAGGGAAGGGGAACATCACTATATATACATATTTCAGTGAACTATCATACTGCCGTTATAGACAGGTGTAACTGTGCAGAAAGGGGAGCCGGAACATCACTATATATACATATATCAGTGAAGTATCATATTGCTGTTATAGACAGCTTTAACTCTGCAGAAAGGTCAGGGGAGGGGAACATCACTGCATATTCATATATCACTGAAGTATCATATTGATGTTATAGACAGGTGTAACTGTGCAGAAAGGGGAGGGGGAGGGGAGCATCACTACATATACATATATCAGTGAAGTATCATATTGCTGTTATTGACAGGTGTAACTGTGCAGAAAGGGGAGGGCAACATCACTACATATACATATATCAGTGAAGAATCATATTGCTGTTATAGACAGGTGTAGCTGTGCAGAAAGGGGACGGGAACATCACTACATATACATAACTCAGTGAAGTATCATATTGCTGTTATAGACAGGTGTAACTGTGCTGAAAGGGGAGGGGAACATCACTACATATACATATATCAGTGAAGTATCATATTGCTGTTATAGACAGCTGTAACTCTGCATAAAGGGATGGGGGAGGGGAACATCACTACATATACATATATCAGTGAAGTATCATATCGCTGTTATAGACAGATGCAACAGTGCAGAAAGGGGAGAGGAACATCACTACAGACACATATATCAGTGAAGTATCATATTGCTGTTATAGACAGGTGTAACTGTGCAGAAAGCGGAGGGGAACATCACTACATATACATATATTAGTGAAGTATCATGTTGTTGTTACAGACAGGTGTAACTGTGCAGAAAGGGGTGGGGGAGGGGAACACCACTACATATACATATATCAGTGAAGTATCATATTGCTGTTATAGACAGGTCTAACTTTGCAGAAAGGGGAGGGGAACATCACTACATATACATATATCAGTGAAGTATCATATTGCTATTATAGAAAGGTGTAACTGTGCAGAAAGGGGAGGGGGAGGGGAACATCACTACATATACATATATCAGTGAAGTATCATATTGCTGTTATAGACAGAGTTAACCTTGCAGAAAGTTGAGGGAAACAACACTACATATACATATATCAGTGATGTAGGTATCATATTGCTGTTATAGACAGGTGTAATTGTGCAAAAAGGGGAGGCGGAACACCACTACATATACATATATCAGTGAAGTATCATATTGCTGTTACAGACAGGTGTAACTGTGCAGAAAGGGCAGGGGAGGGGAACATCACTACATATACATATATCAGTGAAGTAGGTATCATATTGCTGTTATAGACAGGTGTAGCCGTGCAGAAAGGGAGGGGGAACATCACTACATATACATATATCAGTGAAGTATCATATTGCTGTTATAGACAGGTGTAACTGTGCAGAAAGGGGAGAAGGATCATGACTACATATACATATATCATTGAAGTATCATTTTGCCGTTATAGACAGGTGTAACTGTGCAGAAAGGGGTGGGGGAGGGGAACATCACTAAATATGCATATATCAGTGAAGTATCATATTGTTGTCATAGATAGGTGTAACTGTGCAGAAAGGGGAGGGGGTGGGGAACATCACTACATATACATATATCAGTGAAGTATCAGATTGCTGTTATAGACATGTGTAACTGTGCAGAAAGGGGGGGAACATCACTACATATACATATATCAGTGAAGTATCATATTGCTGTTACAGACAGGTGTAACTGTGCAGAAAGGGGAGGGGGAACATCACTACATATACATATATCAGTGAAGTATAATACTGCTTTTATAGACAGGTGTAACTTTGCAGAAAGGGAAGGGGAACATCAATACATATACATATATCAGTGAAGTATCATATTGCTGTTATAGACAGGTGTAACTGTGCAGAAAGGGGAGGGGGAAGACCACTACATATACATATATCAGTGAAGTATCATATTGCTGTCATAGACAGGTGTAACTGTGCAGAAAGGGGAGGGGGAGGGGAACATCACTACATATGCATATATCAGTGAAGTATCAGATTGCTGTTATAGACATGTGTAACTGTGCAGAAAGGGGGGGAACATCACTACATATACATATATCAGTGAAGTATCATATTGCTGTTACAGACAGGTGTAACTGTGCAGAAAGGGGAGGGGGAACATCACTACATATACATATATCAGTGAAGTATAATACTGCTTTTATAGACAGGTGTAACTTTGCAGAAAGGGAAGGGGAACATCAATACATATACATATATCAGTGAAGTATCATATTGCTGTTATAGACAGGTGAAACTATGCAGAAAGGGGAGTTGAACATCACTACATATACATATATCAGTGAAGTATCATATTGCTGTTATAGACAGGTGTAACTGTGCAGAAAGGGGAGGGAGGAGGAACATCACTACATATACATATATGAGTGAAGTATCATATTGCTGTTATAGACAGGTGTAACTGTGCAGAAAGGGGAGTTGAACATCACTACATATACATATATCAGTGAAGTATCATATTGCTGTTATAGACAGGTGTAACTGTGCAGAAAGGGGAGGGAGGAGGAACATCACTACATATACATATATGAGTGAAGTATCATATTGCTGTTATAGACAGGTGTAACTGTGCAGAAAGGGGAGGGGAACATCACTATATATACATATATATCAGTGAAGTATCATATTGCCGTTATAGACAGGTGTAACTGTGCAGAAAGGGGAGGGGGATAATCACTACATATACATATATCAGTGAAGTATCATATTGCTGTTATAGACAGGCGTAACTGTGCAGAAAGGGCACAGGAGGGAGAACATCACTACATATACATATATCAGTGAAGTAGGTATCATATTGCTCTTACAGACAGGTGTAACTGTGCAGAAAGAGGAGGGGAACATCACTACATATACACATATCAGTGAAGTATCATATTGCTGTTATAGACATGTGTAACTGTGCACAAAGGGCAGGGGAGGGGAACATCACTACATATACATATATCAGTGAGGTATCATATTGCTGTTATAGACAGGTGTATCTGTGCAGAAAGGGGAGGGGGAACACCACTACATATACATATATCAGTGAAGTATCATATTGCTGTTATAGACATGTGTAACTGTGCAGAAAGGGGAGTTGAACATCACTACATATACATATATCAGCGAAGTATCATATTGCTGTTATAGACAGGTGTAACTGTGTAGAAAGGGGAGGGGAACATCACTACATATACATATATGAGTGAAGTATCATTTTGCGGTTATAGACAGGTGTAACTGTGCAGAAAGGGGAGTGGAACATCACTATATATACATATATCACTGAAGTATCATATTGCCGTTATAGACAGGAGTACTGTGCAGAATGGGGAGGGGGATAATCACTACATATACATATATCAGTGAAGTATCATATTGCTGTTACAGACAGGTGTAACTGTGCACAAAGCAGAGGGGGAGGGGAACATCACTATATATACATATATCGGGTGAAGTATCATATTGCTGTTATAGACATGTGTAACTGTGCAGAAAGGGGAGTTGAACATCACTACATATACATATATCAGTGAAGTATCATATTGCTGTTATAGACAGGTGTAACTGTGTAGAAAGGGGAGGGGAGGGGAACATCACTACATATACATATATGAGTGAAGTATCATATTGCTGTTATAGACAGGTGTAACTGTGCAGAAAGGGCAGGGGAGGGGAACATCACTACATATACATATATGAGTGAAGTATCATATTGCTGTTATAGACAGGTGTAACTGTGTAGAAAGAGGAGGGGAGGGGAAGATCACTACATATACATATATGAGTGAAGTATCATATTGCTGTTATAGACCGGTGTAACTGTGTAGAAAGGGGAGGGGAGGGGAACATCACTACATATACATATATCAGTGAAGTATCATATTGCTGTTATAGACACGTGTAACTGTGTAGAAAGGGGAGGGGAGGGGAACATCACTACATATACATATATGAGTGAAGTATCATATTGCTGTTATAGACAGGTGTCACTGTGCACAAAGGGCAGGGGAGGGGAACATCACTACATATACATATATCAGTGAGGTATCATATTGCTGTTATAGACAGGTGTATCTGTGCAGAAAGGGGAGGGGGATCATGACTACATATACATATATCAGTGAAGTATCATATTGCCGTTATAGACAGATGTAACTGTGCAGAAAGAGGTGGGGGAGGGGAACATCACTAAATATACATATATCAGTGAGGTATCATATTGCTGTTATAGACAGGTGTATCTGTGCAGAAAGGGGAGGGGGATCATGACTACATATACATATATCAGTGAAGTATCCCATTGCTATTATAGACAGGTGTAACTGTGCAGAAAGGGGAGGGGAACATCACTACATATACATACATCAGTGAAGTATCATATTGCTGTTATTGACAGTTGTAACTGTGCAGAATGGGGAGGGGAACATCACTACATATACATATATCAGTGAAGTATCATATTGCTGTTATAGACAGGTGTAACTGTGCAGAAAGGGGAGGGGAACATCACTACATATACATATATTAGTGAAGTATCATATTGCTGTTATAGACAGGTGTAACTGTGCAGAAAGGGGAGGGGGAAGATCACTACATATACATATATCAGTGAAGTAGGTATCATATTGCTGTTATAGACAGGTGCAACTGTGCAGAAAGGGGAGGGGGACCACGACTACATATACATATATCAGTGTAGTATCATATTGCTGTTATAGACAGGCGTAACTGTGCAGAAAGGGCAGGGGAGGGGCAACATCACTACATATACATATATCAGTGAAATATAATATTGCCGTTATAGATCGGTGTAACTGTGCAGAAAGGGGAGGGGGAACATCACTATATATACATATATCGGTGAAGTAGCATATTGCTGTTATAGACAGGCGTAACTGTGCAGAAAGTGCAGGGGAGGGGGAACATCGCTACATATACATATATCAGTGAAGTAGGTATCATATTCCTGTTATAGACAGGTGTAACTGTGCAGAAAAGAGAGGAGGAACATCACTACATATACATATATCAGTGAAGTAGGTATCATATTGCTCTTATAGCCAGGTGTATCTGTGCCGAAAGGGGCGGGGGAGGGGAACATCTCTATATATACATATATCAGTGAAGTATCATATTGCTGTTATAGACAGGTGTAACTGTGCAGAAAGGGGGGGGGGGAACATCACTACATATACATATATCAGTGAAGTATCATATTGCTGTTATAGACAGGTGTAACTGTGCAGAAAGGGGACGGGGACCAAGACTACATATAGTTATATCAGTGAAGTATCATATTGCTGTTATAGACAGGTGTAACTGTGCAGAAAGGGGAGGGGGAAGGGATTATCACTACATATACGTATATCAGTAAAGTAGGTATCATATTGCCGTTATAGACAGGTGTAACTGTGTAGAAAGGGGACGGGAACATCACTACATATACGTATATCAGTGAAGTATCATATTACTGTTATAGACAGGTTCAACTGTGCACAAAGGGGAGGGGGAAGGGAACATCACTACATATACATATATTAGTGAAGTAGGTATCATATTGCTGTTATAGACAGGTGCAACTGTGCAGAAAACGGAGGGGGAACATCACAACATATACATGTATCAGTGAAGTATCATATTGCTTTTAGAGACAGGTGTAACTGTGAAGAATGGGGTGGGGTAGGGGATCATTACTACATATACATATATCAGTGAAGTATCGAATTGCTGTTATAGGCAGGTGTAACTGAGCAGAAAGGGGTGGGGGAGGGGAACATCACAACATATACATGTATCAGTGAAGTATCATATTGCTTTTACAGACAGGTGTAACTGTGAAGAATGGGGTAGGGTAGGGGAACATTACTACATATACATATATCAGGGAAGTATCGAATTGCTGTTATAGACAGGTGTAAGTGTGCAGAAAGGGGTGGGGGAAGGGAGCATCACTAAATATGCATATATCAGTGAAGTATCATATTGCTGTTATAGACAGGTGTAACTGTGCAGAACTTGGAGGGGGAACATCACTACATATACATATATCAGTGAAGTATCATATTGCTGTTATAGAGAGGTGTAATAGTGCAGAAAGGGGAGGGGGAACACCATTACATATACATATATCAGTGAAGTATCATATTGCTGTTATAGACAGGTGTAACTGTGCAGAAAGGGCAGGGGAGGGGAACATCACTACATATACGTATATCAGTTAAGTAGGTATATTGCTGCTATAGACAGGTGTATCCGTGCAGAAAGGGGAGGGGAACATCACTAAATATGCATATATCAGTGTAGTATCATATTGCTGTTATAGACAGGTGTAACTGTGCAGAATGGGGAGGGGGAACATCACTACATATACATATATCAGTGAAGTATCATATTGCTTTTATAGACAGGTGTAACTGTGCAGAAAGGGGAGGGGAACATCACTACATATACATATATCAGTGAAGTATCATATTGATGTTATAGACAGGTGTAACTGTGCAGAAAGGGGAGGGGGAGGGGAACATCACTACATATACATATATCAGTGAAGTATCATATTGCTGTTATAGACAGGAGTAACTGTGCAGAAAGGGGAGGGGAACATCACTACATATACATATATCAGTGAATTATCATATTACAGTTGTAGACAGCTGTAACTCTGCATAAAGGGATGGGTGAGGGGAACATCACTACATATACATTTATCAGTGAAGTATCATATTGCTGTTATAGACAAGTGTAACTATACAGAAAGGGGAGGGGAACATCACTACGGACACATATATCAGTGAAGTACCATATTGCTGTTATAGACAGGTGTAACTGCAGATAGAGGAGGGGAACATCACTACATATACAAATATCAGTGAAGTATCATATTGTTGTTATAGACAGGTGTAACTGTGAAGAAAGGCGAGCAGGAGGGGAACATCACTACATATACATATATCAGTGAAGTATCATGTTGTTGTTATAGACAGGTGTAACTGTGCAGAAAGGCGAGCAGGAGGGGAACATCACTACATATACATATATCATTGAAGTATCGTATTGCTGTTATAGACAGGTCTAACTTTGCAGAAAGGGGAGGGGAACATCACTACATATACATATATCAGTGAAGTATCATATTGCTGTTACAGACAGGTGTAACTGTGCAGAAAGGGGCGGGGGAGGGGAACATCACTACATATACATATATCAGTGAAGTATCGTATTGCTGTTATAGACAGGTGTAACTGTGCAGAAAGGGCAGGGGAGGGGAACATCACTACATACACATATATCAGTGAAGTATCATATTGCTGTTACAGACAGGTGTAACTGTGCAGAAAGGGGCGGGGGAGGGGAACATCACTACATATACATATACCAGTGAAGTAGGTATCATATTGCTGTTATAGACAGGTGTAACTGTGCAGAAAGGGGCGGGGGAGGGGAACATCACTACATATACATATATTAGTGAAGTATCATATTGCTCTTATAGACAGGTATAACTGTGCAGAAAGAGGAGGGGGAACACCATTACATATATCAGTGAAGTATCATATTGCTGTTATAGACAGGTGTAACTGTGCAGAAAGGGCAGGGGAGGGGAACATCACTACATATACATATATCAGTGAAGTATCATATTGCTGTTATAGACAGGTGTAACCGTGCAGAAAGGCGAGGGCAACATCACTACATATACATATATCAGTGAAGTATCATATTGCTGTTATAGACAGGTGTAACTGTGCAGAAACGGGAGGGGGATCATGACTACATATACATATATCAGTGAAGTATCATATTGCCGTTATAAACAGGTGTAACTGTGCAGAAAGAGGTGGGGGAGGGGAACATCACTAAATATGCATATATCAGTGAAGTATCATATTGCTGTTATAGACAGGTATAACTGTGCAGAATGGGGAGGGGGAACATCACTACATATACATATATCAGTGAAGTATCATATTGCCGTTATAGAAAGGTGTAACTGTGCGGAAAGGGGAGGGGAACATCACTACATATACATATATCAGTGAAGTATCATATTGCTCTTATAGACAGGTGTAACTGTGCAGAAAAGGCAGGGGAAGGGAAGATCACTATATATACATATATCAGTGAAGTATCATATTGCTGTTATAGAGAGGTGTAACTGTGCAGAAAAGGCAGGGGAGGGGAACATCACTACATATACATATATCAGTGAAGTATCATATTGCTGTTATAGACAGGTGTAACTGTGCAGAAAAGGCAGGGGAGGGGAACATCACTACATATACATATATCAGTGAAGTATCATATTGCTGTTATAGAGAGGTGTAACTGTGCAGAAAGGGTAGGGGGAGGGGAACATCACTTAATATACGTATATCAGTGAAGTACCTTATTGCTGTTATAGACAGGTGTAACTGCAGAAAGAGGAGGGGAACATCACTACATATACAAATATCAGTGAAGTATCATATTGTTGTTATAGACAGGTGTAACTGTGCAGAAAGGCGAGCAGGAGGGGAACATCACTACATATACATATATCATTGAAGTATCGTATTGCTGTTATAGACAGGTCTAACTTTGCAGAAAGGGGAGGGGAACATTACTACATATACATATATCAGTGAAGTATCATATTGCTGTTACAGACAGGTGTAACTGTGCAGAAAGGGGTGGGGGAGGGGAACATCACTATATATACATATATCAATGAAGTATCATATTGCTGTTGTAGACAGGTGCAACTGTGCAGAAAGGGAAGGGGAACATCACTACATATACATATATCGGTGAAGTATCATATTGCGGTTATAGACAGGTGTAACTGTGCAGAAAGGGGAAGGGGGAACACCACTACATATACATATATCAGTGAAGTATCATATTGCTCTAGTAGACAGGTATAACTGTGCAGAAAGAGGAGGGGGATCACCATTACATATACATATATCAGTGAAGTATCATATTGCTGTTATAGACAGGTGTAACTGTGCAGAAAGGGCAGGGGAGGGGAACATCACTACATATACATATATCAGTGAAGTATCATATTGCTGTTATAGACAGGTGTAACCGTGCAGAAAGGCGAGGGCAACATCACTACATTTACATATATCAGTGAAGTATCATATTGCTGTTATAGACAGGTGTAACTGTGCAGAAAGGGGAGGGGGATCATGACTACATATACATATATCAGTGAAGTATCATATTGCCGTTATAAACAGGTGTAACTTTGCAGAAAGAGGTGGGGGAGGGGAACATCACTAAATATGCATATATCAGTGAAGTATCATATTGCTGTTATAGACAGGTATAACTGTGCAGAATGGGGAGGGGGAAGATCACTACATATACATATATCAGTGAAGTATCATATTGCTGTTATAGACAGGTGTAACTGTGCAGAAAAGGCAGGGGAGGGGAACATCACTACATATACATATATCAGTGAAGTATCATATTGCTGTTATAGAGAGCTGTAACTGTGCAGAAAGGGTAGGGGGAGGGGAACATCACTATATATACATATATCAGTGAAGTATCATATTGCTGTTATAGACAGGCGCAACTGTGCAGAAAGGGAAGGGGAACATCACTATATATACATATTTCAGTGAAGTATCATACTGCCGTTATAGACAGGTGTAACTGTGCAGAAAGGGGAGGGGGAACATCACTACATATACATATATCAGTTAAGTATCATATTGCTGTTATAGACAGGTGTAACTGTGCAGAAAAGGCAGGGGAGGGGAACATCACTACATATACATATATCAGTGAAGTATCATATTGCTGTTATAGAGAGGTGTAACTGTGCAGAAAGGGTAGGGGGAGGGGAACATCACTATATATACATATATCAGTGAAGTATCATATTGCTGTTATAGACAGGTGCAACTGTGCAGAAAGGGAAGGGGAACATCACTATATATACATATTTCAGTGAAGTATCATACTGCCGTTATAGACAGGTGTAACTGTTCAGAAAGGGGAGGGGGAACATCACTACATATACATATATCAGTTAAGTATCATATTGCTGTTATAGACAGGTGTAACTGCAGAAAAGGCAGGGGAGGGGAACATCACTACATATACATATATCAGTGAAGTATCATATTGCTGTTATAGACAGGTGCAACTGTGCAGAAAGGGAAGGGGAACATCACTATATATACATATTTCAGTGAAGTATCATACTACCGTTATAGACAGGTGTAACTGTGCCTATAGGGGAGCGGGAACATCACTATATATACATATATCAGTGAAGTATCATATTGCTGTTATAGACAGCTGTAACTCTGCAGAAAGGGGAGGGGGAGGGGAACATCACTACATATACATATTACAGTGAAGTATCATATTGCTGTTATTGACAGGTGTAACTGTGAAAAGGGGAGGGCAACATCACTACATATACATATATCAGTGAAGTATGATATTGCTGTTATAGACAGGTGTAGCTGTGCAGAAAGGGGACGGGAACATCACTACATATACATAACTCAGTGAAGTATCATATTGCTGTTATAGACAGGTGTAACTGTGCTGAAAGGGGAGCGGAACATCACTACATATACATATATCAGTGAAGTATCATATTGCTGTTATAGACAGCTGTAACTCTGCATAAAGGGATGGGGGAGGGGAACATCACTACATATACATATATCAGTGAAGTATCATATCGCTGTTATAGACAGCTGCAACTGTGCAGAAAGCGGAGGGGAACATCACTACATATACATATATTAGTGAAGTATCATGTTGTTGTTACAGACAGGTGTAACTGTGCAGAAAGGGGTGGGGGAGGGGAACACCACTACATATACATATATCAGTGAAGTATCATATTGCTGTTAGAGACAGGTCTAACTTTGCAGAAAGGGGAGGGGAACATCACTACATATACATATATCAGTGAAGTATCATATTGCTGGTATAGAAAGGTGTAACTGTGCAGAAAGGGGAGGGGGAGGGGAACATCACTACATATACATATATCAGTGAAGTATCATATTGCTGTTATAGACAGAATTAACCTTGCAGAAAGTTGAGGGGAACAACACTACATATACATATATCAGTGATGTAGGTATCATATTGCTGTTATAGACAGGTGTAATTGTGCAAAAAGGGGAGGCGGAACACCACTACATATACATATATCAGTGAAGTATCATATTGCTGTTATAGACAGGTGTAACTGTGCAGCAAGGGGAGGGGGAACACCATTACATATACATATATCAGTGAAGTATCATATTGCTGTTATAGACAGGTGTAACTGTGCAGAAAGGGCAGGGGAGGGGAACATCACTACATATACATATATCAGTGAAGTAGGTATCATATTGCTGTTATAGACAGGTGTAACCGTGCAGAAAGGGAGGGGGAACATCACTACATATACATATATCAGTGAAGTATCATATTGCTGTTATGGACAGGTGTAACTGTGCAGAAAGGGGTGGGGGAGGGGAACATCACTAAATATGCATATATCAGTGAAGTATCATATTGCTGTCATAGATAGGTGTAACTGTGCAGAAAGGGGAGGGGGAGGGGAACATCACTACATATACATATATCAGTGAAGTATCAGATTGCTGTTATAGACATGTGTAACTGTGCAGAAAGGGGGGAACATCACTACATATACATATATCAGTGAAGTATCATATTGCTGTTACAGACAGGTGTAACTGTGCAGAAAGGGGAGGGGGAACATCACTACACATACATATATCAGTGAAGTATAATACTGCTTTTATAGACAGGTGTAACTGTGCAGAAAGGGAAGGGGAACATCACTACATATACATATATCAGTGAAGTATCATATTGCTGTTATAGACAGGTGTAACTGTGCAGAAAGGAGAGGGGGAGGGGAACATCACTATATATACATATATCAGTGAAGTATCATATTGCTGTTATAGACAGGTGTAACTGTGCAGAAAGGGGAGTTGAACATCACTACATATACATATATCAGTGAAGTATCATATTGCTGTTATAGACAGGTGTAACTGTGCAGAAAGGGGAGGGGAGGGGAACATCACTACATATACATATATGAGTGAAGTATCATATTGCTGTTATAGACAGGTGTAACTGTGCAGAAAGGGGAGGGGAACATCACTATATATACATATATATCAGTGAAGTATCATATTGCCGTTATAGACAGGTGTAACTGTGCAGAAAGGGGAGGGGGATAATCACTACATATACATATATCAGTGAAGTATCATATTGCTGTTATAGACAGGCGTAACTGTGCAGAAAGGGCACAGGAGGGAGAACTTCACTACATATACATATATCAGTGAAGTAGGTATCATATTGCTCTTACAGACAGGTGTAACTGTGCAGAAAGAGGAGGGGAACATTACTACATATACACATATTAGTGAAGTATCATATTGCTGTTATAGACAGGCGTAACTGTGCAGAAAAGGCACAGGAGGGAGAACATCACTACATATACATATATCAGTGAAGTAGGTATCATATTGCTCTTACAGACAGGTGTAACTGTGCAGAAAGAGGACGGGAACATCACTACATATACATATATCAGCGAAGTATCATATTGCTGTTATAGACAGTTGTAACTGTGCAGAAAGCAGAGGGGGAGGGGAACATCACTATATATACATATATCAGTGAAGTATCATATTGCTGTTATAGACATGTGTAACTGTGCAGAAAGGGGAGTTGAACATCACTAAATATACATATATCAGTGAAGTATCATATTGCTGTTATAGACAGGTGTAACTGTGTAGAAAGGGGAGGGGAGGGGAACATCACTACATATACATATATGAGTGAAGTATCATATTGCGGTTATAGACAGGTGTAACTGTGCAGAAAGGGGAGTGTAACATCACTGTATATACATATATCAGTGAAGTATCATATTGCCGTTATAGACAGGAGTAACTGTGCAGAATGGGGAGGGGGATAATCACTACATATACATATATCAGTGAAGTATCATATTGCTGTTATAGACAGGTGCAACTGTGCACAAAGGGCAGGGGAGGGGAACATCACTACATATACATATATCAGTGAGGTATCATATTGCTGTTATAGACAGGTGTATCTGTGCAGAAAGGGGAGGGGGAACACCACTACATATACATATATCAGTGAAGTATCATATTGCTGTTATAGACATGTGTAACTGCAGAAAGGGGAGTTGAACATCACTACATATACATATATCAGTGAAGTATCATATTGCTGTTATAGACAGGTGTAACTGTGTAGAAAGGGGAGGGGAGGGGAACATCACTACATATACATATATGAGTGAAGTATCATATTGCGGTTATAGACAGGTGTAACTGTGCAGAAAGGGGAGTGGAACATTACTATATATACATATATCAGTGAAGTATCATATTGCCGTTATAGACAGGAGTAACTGTGCAGAATGGGGAGGGGGATAATCACTACATATACATATATCAGTGAAGTATCATATTGCTGTTATAGACAGGTGTAACTGTGCACAAAGGGCAGGGGAGGGGAACATCACTACATATACATATAGCAGTGCGGTATCATATTGCTGTTATAGACAGGTGTAACTGTGCAGAAAGGAGAGGGGGTGGGGAACATCACTATATACATATATCAGTGAAGTATCATATTGCTGTTAGAGACATGTGTAACTGTGCCGAAAGGGGAGTTGAACATCACTACATATACATATATCAGTGAAGTATCATATTGCTGTTATAGACAGGTGTAACTGTGTAGAAAGGGGAGGGGAGGGGAACATCACTACACATACATATATGAGTGAAGTATCATATTGCTGTTATAGACAGGTGTAACTGTGCAGAAACGGCAGGGGAGGCGAACATCACTACATATACATATATGAGTGAAGTATCATATTGCTGTTATAGACAGGTGTAACTGTGTAGAAAGGGGTGGGGAGGGGAACATCACTACATATACATATATGAGTGAAGTATCATATTGCTGTTATAGACAGGTGTAACTGTGTAGAAAGGGGTGGGGAGGGGAACATCACTACATATACATATATGAGTGAAGTATCTAATTGCTGTTATAGACAGGTGTAACTGTGCAGAAACGGGAGTGGAACATCACTACATATGCATATATCTGTGAAGTATCATATTGCCGTTATAGACAGGAGTAACGGTGCAGAATGGGGAGGGGGATAATCACTACATATACATATATCAGTGAAGTATCATATTGCTGTTATAGACAGGTGTAACTGTGCACAAAGGGCAGGGGAGGGGAACCTCACTACATATACATATATCAGTGAGGTATAATATTGCTGTTATAGACAGGTGTATCTGTGCAGAACGGGGAGGGGGATCATGACTACATATACATATATCAGTGAAGTATCATATTGCCGTTATAGACAGGTGTAACTGTGCAGAAAGAGGTGGGGGAGGGGAACATCACTAAATATACATATTTCAGTGAGGTATCATATTGCTGTTATAGACAGGTGTATCTGTGCAGAAAGGGGAGGGGGATCATGACTACATATACAATATCAGTGAAGTATCGTATTGCTATTATAGACAGGTGTAACTGTGCAGAAAGGGGAGTGGAACATCACTATATATACATATATCAGTGAAGTATCATATTGCCGTTATAGACAGGAGTAACTGTGCAGAAAGGGGAGGGGAGGGGAACACCACTACATATACAAATATCAGTGAAGTATCATATTGCTGTTATAGACAGGTGTAACTGTGCAGAAAGGGCAGGGGAGGGGAACATCACTACATATACATATATCAGTGAAGTATCATATTGCTGTTATAGACAGGTGTAACTGTGCAGAAAGGGCAGGGGAGGGGAACATCACTACATATACATATCTCAGTGAAGTATCATATTGCTGTTATAGACAGGTGTAACCGTGCAGAAAGGCGAGGGGATAATCACTACATATACATATATCAGTGAAGTATCATATTGCTGTTATAGGCAGGTGTAACTGTGCAGAAAGGGCAGGGGAGGGGAACATCACTACATATACATATATCAGTGAAGTATCATATTGCTGTTATAGACAGGTGTAACCGTGCAGAAAGGCGAGGGGAACATCACTACATATACATATATCAGTGAAGTATCATATTGCTGTTATAGACAGGTGTATCTGTGCACAAAGGGGAGGGGGATCATGACTACATATACATATATCAGTGAAGTATCAGATTGCTGTTATAGACAGGTGTAACTGTGCAGAAAGGGGTGGGGAGGGGAACATCTCTACATATACATATATGAGTGAAGTATCATATTGCTGTTATAGACAGGTGTAACTGTGAAGAAAGGGGAGTGGAACATCACTATATATACATATATCAGTGAAGTAGGTATCATATTGCTCTTACAGACAGGTGTAACTGTGCAGAAAGGGGAGGGGAACATCACTACATATACATATTTCAGTGAAGTATCATATTGCTGTTATAGACAGGTGTAACTCTGCAGAAAGGGGAGGAGGAGGGGAACATCACTACATATACATATATCAGCGAAGTATCATATTGCAGTTATAGACCGGTGTAACTGTGCAGAAAGGGGAGCGGAACATCACTACATATACATATATCAGTGAAGTATCATATTGCTGTTATAGACAGGTTTAATTGTGCAGAAAGGGGAGGCAAGGGGAACATCACTACAAATACATATCTCAGTGAAGTATCATATTGCTGTTATAGACAGGTGTCACTGTGCAGAAAGGAGAGGGGAGAACATCACTACATATGCATATATCAGTGAAGTATAATATTGCTGTTATAGACAGGTGTAACTGTGAAAAAAGTGGAGGGGGAACACGACTACATATACATATATCTGTGAAGTATCATATTGCTGTTATAGACAGGTGTAACTGTGAAGAAAGGGGAGGGGAACATCACTACATGTGCATATATCTGTGAAGTATCATATTGCTTTTATAGACAGGTGTAACTGTGCAGAAAGGGGAGGGGGATTATGACTACATATACATATATCAGTGAAGTATCATATTGCTGTTATAGACAGGTGTAACTGTGCAGAAAGGGGAGGGGGATTATGACTACATATACATATATCAGTGAAGTATCATATTGCTGTTATAGACAGGTGTAACTGTGCAGAAAGGGGAGCGGAACTTCACTACGTATACATATATCAGTGAAGTATCATATTGCTGTTAAAGACAGGTTTAACTGTGCAGAAAGGAGAGGGGGAGGGGAACATCACTACCAATACATATATCAGTGAAGTATCATATTGCTGTTATAGACAGGTGTAACTGTGCAGAAAGGGGAGGGGGATTATGACTACATATACATATATCAGTGAAGCATCATATTGCTGTTATAGACAGGTGTAACTGTGCAGAAAGGGGAGGGGAACATCACTACATATACATATATCAGTGAAGTATCATATTGCTGTTATTGACAGGTGTAACTGTGCAGAAAGGGGAGGGGGAACATCACTACATATAGATATATCAGTGAAGTATCATATTGCTGTTATAGACAGGTGTAACTGTGCAGAAAGAGGAGGGGGAGGAGAACATCACTACATATAAATATATCAGTGAAGTATCATATTTCCGTTATAGACAGCTGTAACTGTGCAGAAACGGGAGGGGGAACATCACTACATACACATATATCAGTGAAGTATCATATTGCTGTTAAAGACAGGTGTAACTGTGCAGAAAGCGGTGGGGTAGGGGAAATATTACTACATATACATATATCAGTGAAGTATCATATTGCTGTTATAGACAAGTGTAACTGCGCAGAAAGGGGAGGGGTGAACATCACTACATATACATATATATCATTGAAGTATCGTATTGCTGTTATAGACAGGTGTAACTGTGCCGAAAGGGGAGGGGGAGAGGAACATCACTACATATACATATATCAGTGAAATAGGTATCATATTGCTGTTATAGACAGGTGTAACTGTGCAGAAAAATTAGAGGGAACATCACTACATACACATATATCAGTGAAGTATCATATTGCTGTTACAGACAGGTGTAACTGTGCAGAAAGTGGAGGGGGAACATCACTACATGTACATATATCAGTGAAGTATCATATTGCTGTTATAGACAGGTGTAACTGTGGAGAAAGGGGGGGAGGGGAACCTCACTACATATACATACACCAGTGAAGTATCATATTGCTGTTACAGACAGGGGCAACTGTGCAGAAAGGGGTGGGAGGGAACATCACTACGTATACATATATCAGTGAAGTATCATATTTCTGTTATAGACAGGTGTAACTGTGCAGAAAGGGGAGGGGGAACACCACTACATATACATATATCAGTGAAGTATCATATTGCTGTTACAGACAGGTGTAACTGTGCAGAATGGGCAGGAGGAACATCACCACAAATACATATATCAGTGAAGTATCATATTGCTGTTATAGACAGGTGTAACTGTGCAGAAAGGTGAGGGGGAAGGGAACATCACTACAAATACATATATTAGTGAAGTAGGTATCATATTGCTGCTATAGACAGGTGTAACTGTGCAGAAAGGGGAAGGGGAACATCACTACATATACATATATCAGTGAAGTATCATATTTCTGTTATAGACAGGTGTAACTGTGCAGAAAGGGGAGGGGGAAGAGAACATCACTACATACACATATATCAGTGAAGTATCATATTGCTGTTATAGAACGGTGTAACTGTGCAGAAAGGGGAGGGGAACATCACTATATACACATAAATCAGTGAAGTATCATATTTCTGTTATAGACAGGTGTAACTGTGCAGAAAGGGGGGGAGGGGAACCTCACTACATATACATACATCAGTGAAGTATCATATTGCTGTTACAGACAGGTGTAACTTTGCAGTTAAAGGGAGGGGGGGGACATCACTTCATATACATATATCAGTGAAGTATCATATTGCTGTTATAGACAGGTGTAACTGTGCAGAAAGGGGAGGGGGAGGGGAACATCACTACATATACATATATCAGTGAAGTATCATATTGCTGTTATACACAGGTGTAACTTTGCAGAAAGGGGAGGGGGAACACCACTACATATACATATATCAGTGAAGTATCATGTTGCTGTTACAGACCGGTGTAATTGTGCAGAAACGGGAGGGTAACATAACTACATATATATATTTCAGTGAAGTGTCATATTGCTGTTATAGAGAGGTGTAACTGTGCAGAAAGTGGAGGGGAACATCACTACATATACATATATCAGTGAGGTATCATATTGCTGTTACAGACAGGTGTAGCTGTGCAGAAAGGGGAGGGGGAGGGGAATATCACTACATATACATATATAAGCGAAGTATCAGATTGCTGTTATAGACAGGTGTAACTGTGCAGAAAGGGGAGGGGAACATCACTACATATACATATATCAGATAAAAATCATATTGCTGTTATAGACAGGTGTAACTGTGCAGAAAGGGGAGGGGAACATCACTACATATACATATATCAGCGAAGTATCATATTGCTGTTATAGACAGGTGTAACTGTGCAGAAAGGGGAGGGGAACATAACTACAGATACATATATCAGTGAAGTATCGTATTGCTGTTATAGACAGGTGTAACTGTGCAGAAAGGGGAGGGGAACATAACTACAGATACATATATCAGTGAAGTATCGTATTGCTGTTATAGACAGGTGTAACTGTGCAGAAAGGGGAGGGGAACATAACTACAGATACATATATCAGTGAAGTATCGTATTGCTGTTATTGACAGGTGTAACTGTGCAGAAAGGGGAGGGGGAACACCACTACATATACATATATCAGAGAAAAATCCTATTGCTGTTATAGACAGGTGTAACTGTGCAGAAAGGGGAGGGGGAACACCACTACATATACATATATCAGTGAGGTATCATATTGCTGTTATAGACAGGTGTAACTGTGCGGAAAGGGGAGGGGAATATCACTACATATACATATATCAGTGAAGTGTAATACTGCTGTTACAGACAGATGTAACTGTGCAGAAAGTGGAGGGGGAGGGGAACCTCACTACATACACATATATCAGTGGGGTATCATATTGCTGTTACAGACAGGTGTAAATTTGCAGAAAGGGGAGGGGGAGGGGAACATCACTACATATACATATATCAGTGAAGTATCATATTGCTGTTATAGACAGGTGTAACTGTGCTGAAAGGGGAGGGGAACATAACTACATATACATTCATCAGTGAAGTATCATATTGCTGTTATTGACAGGTGTAACTGTGCAGAAAGGGGAGTGGAACATCGCTACATATACATATATCAGTGAAGTATCATATTGCTGTTATAGACAGGTGTAACTGTGCAGAAAGGGGAGGGGAACATCACTACATATACATATATTAGTGAAGTATCATATTGCTGTTATAGACAGGTGTAACTGTGCAGAAAGGGGAGGGGAACATCACTACATATACATATATCAGTGAAGTATCATATTGCTGTTATAGACAGGCGTAACTGTGCAGAAAGGGGAGGGGGACCATGACTACATATACATATATCAGTGTAGTATCATATTGCCGTTATAGACAGGTGTAACTCTGCAGAAAGGAGAGGGGAACATAACTACATATACATACATCTGTGAAGTATCATTATGCTGTTATTGACAGGTGTAACTGTGCAGAAAGGGGAGTGGAACATCACTACATATACATATATCAGTGAAGTATCATATTGCTGTTATAGACAGGTGTAACTGTGCAGAAAGGGGAGGGGAACATCACTACATATACATATATTAGTGAAGTATCATATTGCTGTTATTGACAGGTGTAACTGTGCAGAAAGGGGAGTGGAACATCACTACATATACATATATCAGTGAAGTATCATATTGCTGTTATAGACAGGTGTAACTGTGCAGCAAGGGGAGGGGGACCATGACTACATATACATATATCAGTGTAGTATCATATTGCCGTTATACACAGGTGTAACTGTGCAGAAAGGGGAGGGGGAACATCACTACATATACATATATCAGCTAAGTATCATATTGCTGTTATAGACAGATGTAACTGTGCAGAAAGGGGAGGGGGACCATGACTACATATACATATATCAGTGTAGTATCATATTGCCGTTATAGACAGGTGTAACTGTGCAGAAAGGGGAGGGCGAACATCACTACATATACATATATCAGTGAAGTAGGTATCATATTGCTGTTAATGCCAGGTGTAACTGTGCCGAAAGGGGCGGGGGAGGGGAACATCTCTATATATACATATATCAGTGAAGTATCATATTGCTGTTATAGACAGGTGTAACTGTGCAGAAAGATGGGGGGGGAACATCACTACATATACATATATCAGTGAAGTATCATATTGCTGTTATAGACAGGTGTAACTGTGCACAAAGGGGAGGGGGACCAAGACTACATATAGTTATATCAGTGTAGTATGATATTGCCGTTATAGACAGGTGAAACTGTGCAGAAAGGGGAGGCGGAACATCACAGCATATACATATATCAGTGAAGTATCATATTGCTGTTATAGACAGGTGTAACTGTGCAGAAAGGGGAGGGGGAAGGGATTATCACTACATATACATATATCAGTGAAGTAGGTATCATATTGCCGTTATAGACAGGTGTAACTGTGTAGAAAGGGGAGGGGAACATCACTACATATACGTATATCAGTGAAGTATCATATTACTGTTACAGACAGGTGTAACTGTGCAGAAAGGGGAGGGGGAAGGGAACATCACTACATATAAATATATTAGTGATGTAGGTATCATATTGCTGTTATAGACAGGTGTAACTGTGCAGAAAGTGGAGGGGGAACATCACAACATATACGTGTATCAGTGAAGTATCATATTGCTTTTACAGACAGGTGTAACTGTGAAGAATGGGGTGGGGTAGGGGAACATTACTACATATACATATATCAGTGAAGTATCGAATTGCTGTTATAGACAGGAGTAACTGTGCAGAAAGGGGTGGGGGAGGGGAACATCACTAAATATGCATATATCAGTGAAGTATCATATTGCTGTTATAGACAGGTGTAACTGTGCAGAATTTGAAGGGGGAACATCACTACATATACATATATCAGTGAAGCATCATATTACTGTTATAGACAGGTGTAACTGCGCAGAAAGGGGAGGGGAACATCACTACATATACATATATCAGTGAAGTATCATATTGCTGTTACAGACAGGTGTAACTGTGCAGAAAGGGGAGGGGAACATCACTACATATACATATATTAGTGAAGTATCATATTGCTGTTATAGACAGGTGTAACTGTGCAGAAAGGGGAGGGGAACATCACTACATATACATATATCAGTGAAGTATCATATTGCTGTTATAGACAGGCGTAACTGTGCAGAAAGGGGAGGGGGACCATGACTACATATACATATATCAGTGTAGTATCATATTGCCGTTATAGACAGGTGTAACTCTGCAGAAAGGAGAGGGGAACATAACTACATATACATACATCAGTGAAGTATCATTATGCTGTTATTGACAGGTGTAACTGTGCAGAAAGGGGAGTGGAACATCACTACATATACATATATCAGTGAAGTATCATATTGCTGTTATAGACAGGTGTAACTGTGCAGAAAGGGGAGGGGAACATCACTACATATACATATATTAGTGAAGTATCATATTGCTGTTATTGACCGGTGTAACTGTGCAGAAAGGGGAGTGGAACATCACTACATATACATATATCAGTGAACTATCATATTGCTGTTATAGACAGGTGTAACTGTGCAGCAAGGGGAGGGGGACCATGACTACATATACATATATCAGTGTAGTATCATATTGCCGTTATACACAGGTGTAACTGTGCAGAAAGGGGAGAAGGAACATCACTACATATACATATATCAGCTAAGTATCATATTGCTGTTATAGACAGGTGTAACTGTGCAGAAAGGGGAGGGGGACCATGACTACATATACATATATCAGTGTAGTATCATATTGCCGTTATAGAAAGGTGTAACTGTGCAGAAAGGGGAGGGCGAACATCACTACATATACATATATCAGTGAAGTAGGTATCAAATTGCTGTTATAGCCAGGTGTAACTGTGCCGAAAGGGGCGGGGGAGGGGAACATCTCTATATATACATATATCAGTGAAGTATCATATTGCTGTAATAGACAGGTGTAACTGTGCAGAAAGGTGGGGGGGAACATCACTACATATACATATATCAGTGAAGTATCATATTGCTTTTATAGACAGGTGTAACTGTGCACAAAGGGGAGGGGGACCAAGACTACATATAGTTATATCAGTGTAGTATGATATTGCCGTTATAGACAGGTGAAACTGTGCAGAAAGGGGAGGCGGAACATCACAGCATATACATATATCAGTGAAGTATCACATTGCTGTTATAGACAGGTGTAACTGTGCAGAAAGGGGAGGGGGAAGGGATTATCACTACATATACATATATCAGTGAAGTAGGTATCATATTGCCGTTATAGACAGGCGTAACTGTGTAGAAAGGGGAGGGGAACATCACTACATATACGTATATCAGTGAAGTATCATATTACTGTTACAGACAGGTGTAACTGTGGAGAAAGGGGAGGGGGAAAGGAACATCACTACATATACATATATTAGTGATGTAGGTATCATATTGCTGTTATAGACAGGTGTAACTGTGCAGAAAGTGAAGGGGGAACATCACAACATATACATGTATCAGTGAAGTATCATATTGCTTTTACAGACAGGTGTAACTGTGAAGAATGGGGTGGGGTAGGGGAACATTACTACATATACATATATCAGTGAAGTATCGAATTGCTGTTATAGACAGGAGAAACTGTGCAGAAAGGGGTGGGGGAGGGGAACATCACTACATATACATATATTAGTGATGTAGGTATCATATTGCTGTTATAGACAGGTGTAACTGTGCAGAAAGTGGAGGGGGAACATCACAACATATACATGTATCAGTGAAGTATCATATTGCTTTTACAGACAGGTGTAACTGTGAAGAATGGGGTGGGGTAGGGGAACATTACTACATATACATATATCAGTGAAGCATCATATTACTGTTATAGACAGGTGTAACTGCGCAGAAAGGGGAGGGGAACATCACTACATATTCGTTTATCAGTGAAGTATCATATTACTGTTACAGACAGGTGTAACTGTGCAGAAAGGGGAGGGGGTAGGGAACATCACTACATATACATATATTAGTGATGTAGGTATCATATTGCTGTTCTAGACAGGTGTAACTGTGCAGAAAGTGGAGGGGGAACATCACAACATATAGATGTATCAGTGAAGTATCATATTGCTTTTACAGACAGGTGTAACTGTGAAGAATGGGGTGGGGTAGGGGAACATTACTAAATATACATATATCAGTGAAGCATCATATTACTGTTATAGACAGGTGTAACTGCGCAGAAAGGGGACGGAGACCATGACTACATATACATATATCAGTGAAGTAGGTATCATATTGCTGTTATAGCCAGGTGTAACTGTGCAGAAAGGGGAGGGGGTAGGGAACATCACTACATATACATATATTAGTGATGTAGGTATCATATTGCTGTTCTAGACAGGTGTAACTGTGCAGAAAGTGGAGGGGGAACATCACAACATATACATGTATCAGTGAAGTATCATATTGCTTTTACAGACAGGTGTAACTGTGAAGAATGGGGTGGGGTAGGGGAACATTACTAAATATACATATATCAGTGAAGCATCATATTGCCGTTATAAACAGGTATAACTGTGCAGAAAGGGGAGGGGGAACATCACTACATATACATATATCAGTGAAGTAGGTATCATATTGCTGTTATAGCCAGGTGTAACTGTGCAGAAAGGGGAGTGGGAGGCGAACATCATTATATATACATATATCAGTGAAGTGGGTTACATATTGCTGTTATAGACAGGTGTAACTGTGCAGAAAGGGCAGGGGGACCATGCCTACATATACATTTATCAGTGAAGTATCATATTGCTGTTATAGACAGGTGTAACTGTACAGAAAGGGCAGGGGAGGGGGAACATTACTACATATACATATATCAGTGTAGTATCATATTGCAGTTATAGACAGGTGTAACTGTGCAGAAAGGGCAGTGGAGGGGGAACATCACTACATATACATATATCAGTGAAGTAGGTATCATATTGCTGTTATGGACAGGTGTAACAGTGCAGAAAGGGGGGGGGGACATCACTACATGTACATATATCAGTGAAGTAGGTATCATATTGCTGTTATAGACAGGTGTAACTGTGCAGAAAGGGGAGGGGAACATCACTACATATACATATATCACTAAAGTAGGTATCATATTGCTGTTATAGACAGGCGTAGCTGTGCAGAAAGGGGAGGGGGAACATTACTACATATACATATATCAGTGAAGTATCATATTGGTGTTATAGACAGGTGTAACTGTGCAGAAAGGGCAGGGGAGGGGGAACATTACTACATATACATATATCAGCGAAGTATCATATTGCTGTTATAGACAGGCGTAACTGTGCAGAAAGGGCAGGGGAGGGGGAACATCACTACATATACATATACCAGTGAAGTAGGTATCATATTGCTGTTATAGACAGGTGTAACTGTGCAGAAAGGGGAGGGGAACATCGCTACATATACATATATCAGTCAAGTAGGTATCATATTGCTCTTATAGACTGGCGTAACTGTGCAGAAAGGGGAGGGGGAACATTACTACATATACATATATCAGTGAAGTATCATATTGGTGTTATAGACAGGTGTAACTGTGCAGAAAGGGGAGGGGGAGGGGAACATCACTGCATATACAATTATCAGTGAAGTATCACATTGCTGTTATAGACAGGTGTAACCGTGCAGAAAGTGGAAGGGGAGGGGAACATCACTAAATATACATATATCAGTCAAGTGTAAAATTGCTGTTATAGACAGGTGCAACTGTGCAGAAAGTGGAGGGGGAGGGGAACCTCACTACATACACATATATCAGTGGGGTATCATATATCTGTTACAGACAGGTGTAGCTGTGCAGAAAGGGGAGGGGAACATAACTACATATACATACATCAGTGAAGTATCATATTGCTGTTATTGACACGTGTAACTGTGCAGAAAGGGGAGTGGAACATCACTACATATACATATATCAGTGAAGTATCATATTGCTGTTATAGACAGGTGTAACTGTGCAGAAAGGGGAGGGGAACATCACTACATATACATATATTAGTGAAGTATCATATTGCTGTTATAGACAGGTGTAACTGTGCAGAAAGGGGAGGGGAACGTCACTACATATACATATATCAGTGGAGTATCATTATGCTGTTATAGACAGGCGTAACTGTGCAGAAAGGGGTGAGGGACCATGACTACATATACATATATCAGTGTAGTATCATATTGCCGTTATACACAGGTGTAACTGTGCAGAAAGGGGAGGGGGAACATCACTACATATACATATACATATATCAGTGTAGTATCATATTGCCGTTATAGACAGGTGTAACTGTGCAGAAAGGGGAGGGCGAACATCACTACATATACATATATCAGTGAAGTAGGTATCATATTGCTGTTATAGCCAGGTGTAACTGTGCCGAAAGGGGCGGGGGAGGGGAACATCTCTATATATACATATATCAGTGAAGTATCATATTGCCGTTATAGACAGGTGTAACTGTGCAGAAAGGGGAGGGCGAACATCACTACATATACATATATCAGTGAAGTAGGTATCATATTGCTGTTATAGCCAGGTGTAACTGTGCAGAAAGGGGAGGGGAACATCGCTACATATACATATATCAGTGAAGTAGGTATCATATTGCTCTTATAGACTGGCGTAACTGTGCAGAAAGGGGAGGGGGAACATTACTACATATACATATATCAGTGAAGTATCATATTGGTGTTATAGACAGGTGTAACTGTGCAGAAAGGGGAGGGGGAGGGGAACATCACTGCATATACAATTATCAGTGAAGTATCACATTGCTGTTATAGACAGGTGTAACTGTGCAGAAAGTGGAAGGGGAGGGGAACATCACTAAATATACATATATCAGTCAAGTGGAAAATTGCTGTTATAGACAGGTGTAACTGTGCAGAAAGTGGAGGGGGAGGGGAACCTCACTACATACACATATATCAGTGGGGTATCATATTGCTGTTACAGACAGGTGTAAATTTGCAGAAAGGGGAGGCGGAGGGGAACATCACTACATATACATATATCAGTGAAGTATCATATTGCTGTTATAGACAGGTGTAGCTGTGCAGAAAGGGGAGGGGAACATAACTACATATACATACATCAGTGAAGTATCATATTGCTGTTATTGACACGTGTAACTGTGCAGAAAGGGGAGTGGAACATCACTACATATACATATATCAGTGAAGTATCATATTGCTGTTATAGACAGGTGTAACTGTGCAGAAAGGGGAGGGGAACATCACTACATATACATATATTAGTGAAGTATCATATTGCTGTTATAGACAGGTGTTACTGTGCAGAAAGGGGAGGGGAACGTCACTACATATACATATATCAGTGCAGTATCATTATGCTGTTATAGACAGGCGTAACTGTGCAGAAAGGGGTGGGGGACCATGACTACATATACATATATCAGTGTAGTATCATATTGCCGTTATACACAGGTGTAACTGTGCAGAAAGGGGAGGGGGAACATCACTACATATACATATATCAGTGTAGTATCATATTGCCGTTATAGACAGGTGTAACTGTGCAGAAAGGGGAGGGCGAACATCACTACATATACATATATCAGTGAAGTAGGTATCATATTGCTGTTATAGCCAGGTGTAACTGTGCCGAAAGGGGCGGGGGAGGGGAAACATCTCTATATATATATATATCAGTGAAGTATCATATTGCCGTTATAGACAGGTGTAACTGTGCAGAAAGGGGAGGGCGAACATCACTACATATACATATATCAGTGAAGTAGGTATCATATTGCTGTTATAGCCAGGTGTAACTGTGCCGAAAGGGGCGGGGGAGGGGAACATCTCTATATATACATATATCAGTGAAGTATCATATTGCCGCTATAGACAGGTGTAACTGTGCAGAAAGGGGAGGGGGACCAAGACTACATATAGTTATATCAGTGGAGTATCATATTGCTGTTATAGACAGGTGAAACTGTGCAGAAAGGGGGGGGGGAACATCACTACATATACATATATCAGTGAAGTATCATATTGCTGTTATAGACAGGTGTAACTGTGCAGAAAGGGGGGGAACATCACTACATATACATATATCAGTGAAGTATCATATTGCTGTTATAGATAGGTGTAACTGTGCAGAACGGGGGGGAACATCACTACATATACATATATCAGTGAAGTATCATATTGCTGTTATAGACAGGTGTAACTGTGCAGAAAGTGGAGTTGGAACATCACAACATATACATGTATCAGTGAAGTATCATATTGCTTTTACAGACAGGTGTAACTGTGAAGAAAGGGGTGGGGTAGGGTAACATTACTACATATACATATATCAGCGAAGTATCATATTGCTGTTATAGACAGGCGTAACTGTGCAGAAAGGGCAGGGCAGGGGGAACATCACTACATATACATATATCAGTGAAGTAGGTATCATATTGCTGTTATAGACAGGTGTAACTGTGCAGAAAGGGGAGGGGAACATCGCTACATATACATATATCAGTGAAGTAGGTATCATATTGCTTTTATAGACTGGTGTAACTGTGCAAAAAGGGGAGGGGAACATCACTACATATACATATATCAGTGAAGTATCATACTGCTGTTATAGACAGGTGTAACTGTGCAGAAAGGGGATTGGAACATCACTAGATATACATATATCAGTGGAGTATCATATTGCTGTTATAGACAGGTGTAACCGTGCAGAAAGGGGAGGGGGAACATCACTACATATACATATATCAGTGAAGTAGGTATCATATTGCTGTTATAGACAGGTTTAACTGTGCAGAATGGGGAGGGGGACCATGACTACATATACATATATCAGTGTAGTATCATATTGCCGTTATAGACAGGTGTAACTGTACAGAAAGGGGAGGGGGAACATCACTACATATACATATATCAGTGAAGTAGGTATCATATTGCTGTTATAGCCAGGTGTAACTGTGCAGAAAGGGGAGTGGGAGGCGAACATCACTACATATACATATATCAGTGAAGTATCATATTGCTGTTATAGACAGGCGTAACTGTGCAGAAAGGGCAGGGGAGGGGCAACATCACTACATATACATATATCAGTGAAGTATCATATTGCCGTTATAGATCGGTGTAACTGTGCAGAAAGGGGAGGGGGAACATCACTATATATACATATATCGGTGAAGTAGCATATTGCTGTTATAGACAGGCGTAACTGTGCAGAAAGTGCAGTGGAGGGGGAACATCGCTACATATACATATATCAGTGAAGTAGGTATCATATTCCTGTTATAGACAGGTGTAACTGTGCAGAAAAGAGAGGAGGAACATCACTACATATACATATATCAGTGAAGTAGGTATCATATTGCTCTTATAGCCAGGTGTAACTGTGCCGAAAGGGGCGGGGGAGGGGAACATCTCTATATATACATATATCAGTGAAGTATCATATTGCTGTTATAGACAGGTGTAACTGTGCAGAAAGGGTGGGGGAACATCACTACATATACATATATCAGTGAAGTATCATATTGCTGTTATAGACAGGTGTAACTGTGCAGAAAGGGGAGGGGGACCAAGACTACATATAGTTATATCAGTGAAGTATCATATTGCTGTTATAGACAGGTGTAACTGTGCAGAAAGGGGAGGGGGAAGGGATTATCACTACATTTACATATATCAGTGAAGTAGGTATCATATTGCCGTTATAGACAGGTGTAACTGTGTAGAAAGGGGACGGGAACATCACTACATATACGTATATCAGTGAAGTATCATATTGCTTTTAGAGACACGTGTAACTGTGAAGAATGGGGTGGGGTAGGGGAACATTACTACATATACATATATCAGTGAAGTATCGAATTGCTGTTATAGACAGGTGTAACTGAGCAGAAAGGGGTGGGGGAGGGGAACATCACAACATATACATGTATCAGTGAAGTATCATATTGCTTTTACAGACAGGTGTAACTGTGAAGAATGGGGTAGGGTAGGGGAACATTACTACATATACATATATCAGGGAAGTATCGAATTGCTGTTATAGACAGGTGTAACTGTGCAGAAAGGGGTGGGGGAAGGGAGCATCACTAAATATGCATATATCAGTGAAGTATCATATTGCTGTTATAGACAGGTGTAACTGTGCAGAATTTGGAGGGGGAACATCACTACATATACATATATCAGTGAAGTATCATATTGCTGTTATAGACAGGTGTAACTGTGCAGAATTTGGAGGGGGAACATTACTACATATACATATATCAGTGAAGTATCATATTGCTGTTATAGACAGGTGTAACTGTGCAGAAAGCGGAGGGGGAGGGGAACATTACTACATATACATATATCAGTGAAGTATCATATTGCTGTTATAGACAGGTGTAACTGTGCAGAAAGGGGAGGGGAACAACACCACATATACATATATCAGTGAAGTATCATATTGCTGTTATAGACAGGTGTAACTGTGCAGAAAGGGGAGGGGGAGGGGAACATTTCTACATACACATATATCAGTGAAGTATCATATTGCTGTTATAGACAGGTGTAACTGTGCAGAAAGGCGATGGGAACATCACTACATATACATATATTAGTGGAGTATCATATTGCTGTTATAGACAGGTGTAACTGTGCAGAAAGGGGAGGGGAACATCACTACATATACATATATCAGTGAAGTATCTAATTGCTGTTATAGACAGGCGTAACTGTGCAGAAAGGGGAGGGGGACCATGACTACATATACATATATCAGTGTAGTATCATATTGCCGTTATAGACAGGTGTAACTGTCCAGCAAGGGGAGGGGGAACATCACTAGATATATATATCAGTGAATTATCATATTGCTGTTATAGACAGGTGTAACTGTGCCGAATGGGGAGGGGGACCATGACTACATATACATATATCAGTGTAGTATCATATTGCCGTTATAGACAGGTGTAACTGTGCAGAAAGGGGAGGGGGAACATCACTACATATACATATATCAGTGTAGTATCATATTGCCGTTATAGACAGGTGTAACTGTGCAGAAAGGGGAGGGGGAACATCACTACATATACATATATCAGTGACGTAGGTATCATATTGCTGTTATAGCCAGGTGTAACTGTGCCGAAAGGGGCGGGGGAGGGGTACATCTCTATATATACATATATCAGTGAAGTATCATATTGCTGTTATAGACAGGTGTAACCGTGCAGAAAGGGGGGGGGGGGAACATCACTACATATACATATATCAGTGAAGTATCATATTGCTGTTATAGACAGGTGTAACTGTGCAGAAAGGGGAGGCGGAACATCACAACATATACATATATCAGTGAAGTATCATATTGCTGTTATAGACAGGTGTAACTGTGCAGAAAGGGGAGGGGGAAGGGATTATTACTACATATACATATATCAGTGAAGTAGGTATCATATTGCCGTTATAGACAGGTGTAACTGTGTAGAAAGGGGAGGGGAACATCACTACATATACGTATATCAGTGAAGTATCATATTACTGTTATAGACAGGTGTAACTGTGCAGAAAGGGGAGGGGGAAGGGAACAACACTACATATACATATATTAGTGAAGTGGGTATCATATTGCTGTTATAGACAGGTGTAACTGTGCAGAAAGTGGAGGGGGAACATCACAACATATACATGTATCAGTGAAGTATCATATTGCTTTTACAGACAGGTGTAACTGTGAAGAATGGGGTGGGGTAGGGGAACATTACTACATACACATATATCAGTGAAGTATCGAATTGCTGTTATAGACAGGTGTAACTGTGCAGAAAGGGGTGGGGGAGGGGAACATCACCAAATATGCATATATCAGTGAAGTATCATATTGCTGTTATAGACAGGTGTAACTGTGCAGAATTTGGAGGGGGAACATCACTACATATACATATATCAGTGAAGTATCATATTGCTGTTATAGACGGGTGTAACTGTGCAGAAAGGGGAGGGGAACATCACTATATATACATATATTAGTGAAGTAGGTATTATATTGCTGTTATAGACAGGTGTAGCTGTGCAGAATTTGGAGGGGGAACATCACTACATATACATATATCAGTGAAGTATCATATTGCTGTTACAGACAGGTGTAACTGTGCAGAAAGTGGAGGGGAACATCACTATATATACATATATTAGTGAAGTAGGTATCATACTGCTGTTATCGACCGGTGTAACTGTGCAGAAAGTGGAGAGGGAACATCACAACATATACATGTATCAGTGAAGTATCATATTGCTTTTACAGACAGGTGTAACTGTGAAGAAAGGGGTGGGGTAGGGTAACATTACTACATATACATATATCAGCGAAGTATCATATTGCTGTTATAGACAGGCGTAACTGTGCAGAAAGGGCAGGGGAGGGGGAACATCACTACATATACATATATCAGTGAAGTAGGTATCATATTGCTGTTATAGACAGGTGTAACTGTGCAGAAAGGGGAGGGGAACATCGCTACATATACATATATCAGTGAAGTAGGTATCATATTGCTTTTATATGACTGTGCAGCAAGGGGAGGGGAACATCACTACATATACATATATAAGTGAAGTATCATATTGGTGTTATAGACAGGTGTAAATTTGCAGAAAGGGGAGGGGGAGGGGAACATCACTACATATACATATATCAGTGAAGTATCATATTGCTGTTATAGACAGTTGTAACTGTGCAGAAAGGGGAGGGGAACATCACTACATATACATACATCAGTGAAGTATCATATTGCTGTTATTGACAGGTGTAACTGTGCAGAATGGGGAGGGAACATCACTACATATACATATATCAGTGAAGTATCATATTGCTGTTATAGACAGGTGTAACTGTGCAGAAAGGGGAGGGGGAAGATCACTACATATACATATATCAGTGAAGTAGGTATCATATTGCTGTTATAGACAGGTGCAACTGTGCAGAAAGGGGAGGGGGACCATGACTACATATACATATATCAGTTTAGTATCATATTGCTGTTATAGACAGGCGTAACTGTGCAGAAAGGGCAGGGGAGGGGCAACATCACTACATATACATATATCAGTGAAATATAATATTGCCGTTATAGATCGGTGTAACTGTGCAGAAAGGGGAGGGGGAACATCACTATATATACATATATCGGTGAAGTAGCATATTGCTGTTATAGACAGGCGTAACTATGCAGAAAGTGCAGGGGAGTGGGAACATCGCTACATATACATATATCAGTGAAGTAGGTATCATATTCCTGTTATAGACAGGTGTAACTGTGCAGAAAGGGGAGGGGAACATAACTACATATACATACATCAGTGAAGTATCATATTGCTGTTATTGACAGGTGTAACTGTGCAGAAAGGGGAGTGGAAAATCACTACATATACATATATCAGTGAAGTATCATATTGCTGTTATAGACAGGTGTAACTGTGCAGAAAGGGGAGGGGAACATGACTACATATACATATATTAGTGAAGTATCATATTGCTGTTATAGACAGGTGTAACTGTTCAGTAAGGGGAGTGGAACATCACTACATATACATATATCAGTGGAGTATCATATTGCTGTTATAGACAGGCGTAACTGTGCAGAAAGGGGTGGGGGACCATGACTACATATACATATATCAGTGTAGTATCATATTGCCGTTATACACAGGTGTAACTGTGCAGAAAGGGGAGGGGGAAAATCACTACATATACATATATCAGCTAAGTATCATATTGCTGTTATAGACAGGTGTAACTGTGCAGAAAGGGGAGGGGGAACATCACTACATATACATATATCAGTGTAGTATCATATTGCCGTTATAGACAGGTGTAGCTGTGCAGAAAGGGGAGGGCGAACATCACTACATATACATATATCAGTGAAGTAGGTATCATATTGCTGTTATAGACAGGTGTAACTGTGCACAAAGGGGAGGGGGACCAAGACTACATATAGTTATATCAGTGTAGTATCATATTGCCGTTATAGACAGGTGAAACTCTGCAGAAAGGGGAGGGGGACCAAGACTACATATAGTTATATCAGTGTAGTATCATATTGCCGTTATAGACAGGTGAAACTGTGCAGAAAGGGGAGGGGGACCAAGACTACATATAGTTATATCAGTGAAGTATCATATTGCCGTTATAGACAGGTGAAACTGTGCAGAAAGGGGAGGGGGACCAAGACTACATATAGTTATATCAGTGTAGTATCATATTGCCGTTATAGACAGGTGTAACTGTGCCGAAAGGGGCGGGGGAGGGGAACATCTCTATATATACATATATCAGTGAAGTATCATATTGCTGTTATAGACAGGTGTAACTGTGCAGAAAGGGGGGGGGAACATCACTACATATAAATATATCAGTGAAGTATCATATTGCTGTTATAGACAGGTGTAACTGTGCACAAAGGGGAGGGGGACCAAGACTACATATAGTTATATCAGTGTAGTATCATATTGCCGTTATAGACAGGTGAAACTATGCAGAAAGGGGAGGGGCACCAACACTACATATAGTTATATCAGTGTAGTATCATATTGCCGTTATAGACAGGTGTAACTGTGCCGAAAGGGGCGGGGGAGGGGAACATCTCTATATATACATATATCAGTGAAGTATCATATTGCTGTTATAGACAGGTGTAACTGTGCAGAAAGGGGGGGGGGACATCACTACATATAAATATATCAGTGAAGTATCATATTGCTGTTATAGACAGGTGTAACTGTGCACAAAGGGGAGGGGGACCAAGACTACATATAGTTATATCAGTGTAGTATCATATTGCCGTTATAGACAGGTGAAACTGTGCAGAAAGGGGAGGGGGACCAAGACTACATATAGTTATATCAGTGTAGTATCATATTGCCGTTATAGACAGGTGAAACTGTGCAGAAAGGGGAGGGGGACCTAGACTACATATAGTTATATCAGTGTAGTATCATATTGCTGTTATAGACAGGTGTAACTGTGCAGAAAGGGGAGGGGGACCAAGACTACATATAGTTATATCAGTGTAGTATCATATTGCTGTTATAGACAGGTGTAACTGTGCAGAAAGGGGAGGGGGACCAAGACTACATATAGTTATATCAGTGTAGTATCATATTGCTGTTATAGACAGGTAAAACTGTGCAGAAAGGGGGCGGGGAATATCACTACATATACATATATCAGTGAAGTATCATATTGTTGTTATAGACAGGTGTAACTGTGCACAAAGGGGAGGGGGACCAAGACTACATATAGTTATATCAGTGTAGTATCATATTGCTGTTATAGACAGGTGAAACTGTGCAGAAAGGGGGGGGGGAACATCACTACATATACATATATCAGTGAAGTATCATATTGCTTTTATAGACAGGTGTAACTGTGCAGAAAGGGGGGGGGAACATCACTACATATACATATATCAGTGAAGTATTATATTGCCGTTATAGATAGGTGTCACTGTGCAGAAAGGGGGGGGGGAACATCACTACATATACATATATCAGTGAAGTATCATATTGCTGTTCTAGACAGGTGTAGCTGTGCAGAAAGTGGAGGGGGAACATCACAACATATACATGTATCAGTGAAGTATCATATTGCTTTTACAGACAGGTGTAACTGTGAAGAAAGGGGTGGGGTAGGTTAACATTACTACATATACATATATCAGCGAAGTATCATATTGCTGTTATAGACAGGCTTAACTGTGCAGAAAGGGCAGGGGAGGGGGAACATCACTACATATACATATATCAGTGAAGTAGGTATCATATTGCTGTTATAGACAGGTGTAACTGTGCAGAAAGGGGAGGGGAACATCGCTACATATACATATATCAGTGAAGTAGGTATCATATTGCTTTTATAGACTGGTGTAACTGTGCAAAAAGGGGAGGGGAACATCACTACATATACATATATCAGTTAAGTATCATATTGCTGTTATAGACAGGCGTAACTGTGCAGAAAGGGGAGGGGGACCATGACTACATATACATATATCAGTGTAGTATCATATTGCCGTTATAGACAGGTGTAACTGTGCAGAAAGGGGAGTGGGAGGCGAGCATCACTATATATACATATATCAGTGAAGTAGGTTACATATTGCTGTTATAGACAGGTGTAACTGCGCAGAAAGGGGAGGGGGACCATGACTACATATACATATATCAGTGAAGTATCATACTGCTGTTATAGACAGGTGTAACTGTGCAGAAAGGGGATTGGAACATCACTAGATATACATATATCAGTGAAGTATCATATTGCTGTTATAGACAGGTGTAACCGTGCAGAAAGGGGAGGGGGAACATCACTACATATACATATATTAGTGAAGTATCATATTGCTGTTATAGACAGGTGTAACTGTGCAGAAAGGGGAGGGGGAAGATCACTACATATACATATATCAGTGAAGTAGGTATCATATTGCTGTTATAGACAGGTGCAACTGTGCAGAAAGGGGAGGGGGACCATGACTACATATACATATATCAGTGTAGTATCATATTGCCGTTATAGACAGGTGTAACTGTACAGAAAGGGGAGGGGGAACATCACTACATATACATATATCAGTGAAGTAGGTATCATATTGCTGTTATAGCCAGGTGTAACTGTGCAGAAAGGGGAGTGGGAGGCGAACATCACTACATATACATATATCAGTGAAGTAGGTATCATATTGCTGTTATAGACAGGTGTAACTGTGCAGAAAGGGGAGGTGAACATCGCTATATATACATATATCAGTGAAGTAGGTATCATATTGCTTTTATATGACTGTGCAGAAAGGGGAGGGGAACATCACTACATATACATATATCAGTGAAGTATCATATTGCTGTTATAGACAGGTGTAACTGTGCAGAAAGGGGAGGGGAACATCACTACATATACATACATCAGTGAAGTATCATATTGCTGTTATTGACAGGTGTAACTGTGCAGAATGGGGAGGGGAACATCACTACATATACATATATCAGTGAAGTATCATATTGCTGTTATCGACAGGTGTAACTGTGCAGAAAGGGGAGGGGAACATCACTACATATACATATATTAGTGAAGTATCATATTGCTGTTATAGACAGGTGTAACTGTGCAGAAAGGGGAGGGGGAAGATCACTACATATACATATATCAGTGAAGTAGGTATCATATTGCTGCTATAGACAGGTGCAACTGTGCAGAAAGGGGAGGGGGACCATGACTACATATACATATATCAGTGTAGTATCATATTGCTGTTATAGACAGGCGTAACTGTGCAGAAAGGGCAGGGGAGGGGCAACATCACTACATATACATATATCAGTGAAATATAATATTGCCGTTATAGATCGGTGTAACTCTGCAGAAAGGGGAGGGGGAACATCACTATATATACATATATCGGTGAAGTAGCATATTGCTGTTATAGACAGGCGTAACTGTGCAGAAAGTGCAGGGGAGGGGGAACATCGCTACATATACATATATCAGTGAAGTAGGTATCATATTCCTGTTATAGACAGGTGTAACTGTGCAGAAAAGAGAGGGGGAACATCACTACATATACATATATCAGTGAAGTAGGTATCATATTGCTGTTATAGCCAGGTGTAACTGTGCCGAAAGGGGCGGGGGAGGGGAACATCTCTATATATACATATATCAGTGAAGTATCATATTGCTGTTATAGACAGGTGTAACTGTGCAGAAAGGGGGGGGAACATCACTACATATACATATATCAGTGAAGTATCATATTGCTGTTATAGACAGGTGTAACTGTGCAGAAAGGGGAGGGGGACCAAGACTACATAGAGTTATATCAGTGAAGCATCATATTGCTGTTATAGATAGGTGTAACTGTGCAGAAAGGGGAGGGGGAAGGGATTATCACTACATATACATATATCAGTGAAGAAGGTATCATATTGCCGTTATAGACAGGTGTAACTGTGTAGAAAGGGGACGGGAACATCACTACATATACGTATATCAGTGAAGTATCATATTACTGTTATAGACAGGTTTAACTGTGCAGAAAGGGGAGGGGGAAGGGAACATCACTACATATACATATATTAGTGAAGTAGGTGTCATATTGCTGTTATAGACAGGTGCAACTGTGCAGAAAACGGAGGGGGAACATCACAACATATACATGTGTCAGTGAAATATCATATTGCTTTTAGAGACAGGTGTAACTGTGAAGAATGGGGTAGGGTAGGGGAACATCACTACATATACATATATCAGTGAAGTTTCGAATTGCTGTTATAGACAGGTGTAACTGTGCAGAAAGGGGTGGGGGAGGGGAACATCACAACATATACATGTATCAGTGAAGCATCATATTGCTTTTACAGACAGGTGTAACTGTGAAGAATGGGGTAGGGTAGGGGAACATTACTACATATACATATATCAGTGAAGTATCGAATTGCTGTTATAGACAGGTGTAACTGTGCAGAAAGGGGTGGGGGAGGGGAGTATCACTAAATATGCATATATCAGTGAAGTATCATATTGCTGTTATAGACAGGTGTAACTGTGCAGAATTTGGAGGGGGAACATCACTACATATACAGATATCGGTAAAGTATCATATTGCTGTTATAGACAGGTGTAACTGTGCAGAATTTGGAGGGGGAACATCACTACATATACATATATCAGTGAAGTATCATATTGCTGTTAAAGACAGGTGTAACTGTGCAGAAAGGGGAGGGGGAGGGGAACATTACTACATATACATATATCAGTGAAGTATCATATTGCTGTTATAGACAGGTGTAACTGTGCAGAAAGGGGAGGGGGAGGGGAACATTACTACATATACATATATCAGTGAAGTATCATATTGCTGTTATAGACAGGTGTAACTGTGCAGAAAGGGGAGGGGAACATCACTACATATACATATATTAGTGAAGTATCATATTGCTGTTATAGACAGGTGTAACTGTGCAGAAAGGGGAGGGGAACATCACTACATATACATATATCAGTGAAGTATCTAATTGCTGTTATAGACAGGCGTAACTGTGCAGAAAGGGGAGGGGGACCATGACTACATATACATATATCAGTGTAGTATCATATTGCCGTTATAGACAGGTGTAACTGTGCAGCAAGGGGAGGCGGAACATCACTAGATATACATATATCAGTGAATTATCATATTGCTGTTATAGACAGGTGTAACTGTGCCGAATGGGGAGGGGGACCATGACTACATATACACATATCAGTGTAGTATCATATTGCCGTTATAGACAGGTGTAACTGTGCAGATAGGGGAGGGGGAACATCACTACATATACATATATCAGTGTAGTATCATATTGCCGTTATAGACAGGTGTAACTGTGCAGAAAGGGGAGGGGGAACATCACTACATATACATATATCAGTGAAGTAGGTATCATATTGCTGTTATAGCCAGGTGTAACTGTGCCGAAAGGGGCGGGGGAGGGGAACATCTCTATATATACATATATCAGTGAAGTATCATATTGCTATTATAGACAGGTGTAACCGTGCAGAAAGGGGGGGGGGAACATCACTACATACACATATATCAGTGAAGTATCATATTGCTATTATAGACAGGTGTAACTGTGCAGAAAGGGGAGGCGGAACATCACAACATATACATGTATCAGTGAAGTATCATATTGCTGTTATAGACAGGTGTAACTGTGCAGAAAGGGGAGGGGGAAGGGATTATTACTACATATACATATATCAGTGAAGTAGGTATCATATTGCCGTTATAGACAGGTGTAACTGTGTAGAAAGGGGAGGGGAACATCACTACATATACGTATATCAGTGAAGTATCATATTACTGTTATAGACAGGTGTAACTGTGCAGAAAGGGGAGGGGGAAGGGAACATCACTACATATACATATATTAGTGAAGTAGGTATCATATTGCTGTTATAGACAGGCGTAACTGTGCAGAAAGAGCAGGGGAGGGGCAACATCACTACATATACATATATCAGTGAAATATAATATTGCCGTTATAGATCGGTGTAACTCTGCAGAAAGGGGAGGGGGAACATCACTATATATACATATATCGGTGAAGTAGCATATTGCTGTTATAGACAGGCGTAACTGTGCAGAAAGTGCAGGGGAGGGGGAACATCGCTACATATACATATATCAGTGAAGTAGGTATCATATTCCTGTTATAGACAGGTGTAACTGTGCAGAAAAGAGAGGGGGAACATCACTACATATACATATATCAGTGAAGTAGGTATCATATTGCTGTTATAGCCAGGTGTAACTGTGCCGAAAGGGGCGGGGGAGGGGAACATCTCTATATATACATATATGAGTGAAGTATCATATTGCTGTTATAGACAGGTGTAACTGTGCAGAAGGGGGGGGAACATCACTACATATACATATATCAGTGAAGTATCATATTGCTGTTATAGACAGGTGTAACTGTGCAGAAAGGGGAGGGGGACCAAGACTACATAGAGTTATATCAGTGAAGCATCATATTGCTGTTATAGATAGGTGTAACTGTGCAGAAAGGGGAGGGGGAAGGGATTATCACTACATATACATATATCAGTGAAGAAGGTATCATATTGCCGTTATAGACAGGTGTAACTGTGTAGAAAGGGGACGGGAACATCACTACATATACGTATATCAGTGAAGTATCATATTACTGTTATAGACAGGTTTAACTGTGCAGAAAGGGGAGGGGGAAGGGAACATCACTATATATACATATATTAGTGAAGTAGGTGTCATATTGCTGTTATAGACAGGTGCAACTGTGCAGAAAACGGAGGGGGAACATCACAACATATACATGTGTCAGTGAAATATCATATTGCTTTTAGAGACAGGTGTAACTGTGAAGAATGGGGTAGGGTAGGGGACATCACTACATATACATATATCAGTGAAGTTTCGAATTGCTGTTATAGACAGGTGTAACTGTGCAGAAAGGGGTGGGGGAGGGGAACATCACAACATATACATGTATCAGTGAAGCATCATATTGCTTTTACAGACAGGTGTAACTGTGAAGAATGGGGTAGGGTAGGGGAACATTACTACATATACATATATCAGTGAAGTATCGAATTGCTGTTATAGACAGGTGTAACTGTGCAGAAAGGGGTGGGGGAGGGGAGCATCACTAAATATGCATATATCAGTGAAGTATCATATTGCTGTTATAGACAGGTGTAACTGTGCAGAATTTGGAGGGGGAACATCACTACATATACAGATATCGGTAAAGTATCATATTGCTGTTATAGACAGGTGTAACTGTGCAGAATTTGGAGGGGGAACATCACTACATATACATATATCAGTGAAGTATCATATTGCTGTTAAAGACAGGTGTAACTGTGCAGAAAGCGGAGGGGGAGGGGAACATTACTACATATACATATATCAGTGAAGTATCATATTGCTGTTATAGACAGGTGTAACTGTGCAGAAAGGGGAGGGGGAGGGGAACATTACTACATATACATATATCAGTGAAGTATCATATTGCTGTTATAGACAGGTGTAACTGTGCAGAAAGGGGAGGGGAACATCACTACATATACATATATTAGTGAAGTATCATATTGCTGTTATAGACAGGTGTAACTGTGCAGAAAGGGGAGGGGAACATCACTACATATACATATATCAGTGAAGTATCTAATTGCTGTTATAGACAGGCGTAACTGTGCAGAAAGGGGAGGGGGACCATGACTACATATACATATATCAGTGTAGTATCATATTGCCGTTATAGACAGGTGTAACTGTGCAGCAAGGGGAGGCGGAACATCACTAGATATACATATATCAGTGAATTATCATATTGCTGTTATAGACAGGTGTAACTGTGCCGAATGGGGAGGGGGACCATGACTACATATACACATATCAGTGTAGTATCATATTGCCGTTATAGACAGGTGTAACTGTGCAGAAAGGGGAGGGGGAACATCACTACATATACATATATCAGTGTAGTATCATATTGCCGTTATAGACAGGTGTAACTGTGCAGAAAGGGGAGGGGGAACATCACTACATATACATATATCAGTGAAGTAGGTATCATATTGCTGTTATAGCCAGGTGTAACTGTGCCGAAAGGGGCGGGGGAGGGGAACATCTCTATATATACATATATCAGTGAAGTATCATATTGCTATTATAGACAGGTGTAACCGTGCAGAAAGGGGGGGGGGGGAACATCACTACATACACATATATCAGTGAAGTATCATATTGCTATTATAGACAGGTGTAACTGTGCAGAAAGGGGAGGGGGACCAAGACTACATATAGTTATATCAGTGTAGTATCATATTGCCGTTATAGACAGGTGTAACTGTGCAGAAAGGGGAGGCGGAACATCACAACATATACATGTATCAGTGAAGTATCATATTGCTGTTATAGACAGGTGTAACTGTGCAGAAAGGGGAGGGGGAAGGGATTATTACTACATATACATATATCAGTGAAGTAGGTATCATATTGCCGTTATAGACAGGTGTAACTGTGTAGAAAGGGGAGGGGAACATCACTACATATACGTATATCAGTGAAGTATCATATTACTGTTATAGACAGGTGTAACTGTGCAGAAAGGGGAGGGGGAAGGGAACATCACTACATATACATATATTAGTGAAGTAGGTATCATATTGCTGTTATAGACAGGTGTAACTGTGCAGAAAGTGGAGGGGGAACATCACAACATATACATGTATCAGTGAAGTATCATATTGCTCTTACAGACAGGTGTAACTGTGAAGAATGGGGTGGGGTAGGGGAACATTACTACATACACATATATCAGTGAAGTATCGAATTGCTGTTATAGACAGGTGTAACAGTGCAGAAAGGGGTGGGGGAGGGGAACATCACTAAATATGCATATATCAGTGAAGTATCATATTGCTGTTATAGACAGGTGTAACTGTGCAGAATTTGGAGGGGGAACATCACTACATATACATATATCAGTGAAGTATCATATTGCTGTTATAGACGGGTGTAACTGTGCAGAAAGGGGAGGGGAACATCACTATATATACATATATTAGTGAAGTATCATATTGCTGTTATAGACAGGTGTAACTGTGCAGAAAGGGGAGGGGAACATCACTATATATACATATATTAGTGAAGTAGGTATCATACTGCTGTTATAGACAGCTGTAACTGTGCAGAAAGTGGAGGGGGAACATCACAACATATACATGTATCAGTGAAGTATCATATTGCTTTTACAGACAGGTGTAACTGTGAAGAAAGGGGTGGGGTAGGGTAACATTACTACATATACATATATCAGCGAAGTATCATATTGCTGTTATAGACAGGCGTAACTGTGCAGAAAGGGCAGGGGAGGGGGAACATCACTACATATACATATATCAGTGAAGTAGGTATCATATTGCTGTTATAGACAGGTGTAACTGTGCAGAAAGGGGAGGGGAACATCGCTACAGATACATATATCAGTGAAGTAGGTATCATATTGCTTTTATAGACTGGTGTAACTGTGCAGAAAGGGGAGGGGAACATCACTACATATACATATATAAGTGAAGTATCATATTGGTGTTATAGACAGGTGTAACTGTGCAGAAAGGGGAGGGGGAGGGGAACATCACTGCATATACAATTATCAGTGAAGTATCATATTGCTGTTATAGACAGGTGTAACTGTGCAGAAAGTGGAAGGGGAGGGGAACATCACTACATACACATATATAAGTGAGGTATCATATTGCTGTTACAGACAGGTGTAAATTTGCAGAAAGGGGAGGGGGAGGGGAACATCACTACATATACATACATCAGTGAAGTATCATATTGCTGGTATTGACAGGTGTAATTGTGCAGAAAGGGGAGGGGAACATCACTACATATACATATATCAGTGAAGTATCATATTGCTGTTATAGACAGGTGTAACTGTGCAGAAAGGGGAGGGGAACATCACTACATATACATATATTAGTGAAGTATCATATTGCTGTTATAGACAGGTGTAACTGTGCAGAAAGGGGTAGGGGGAAGATCACTACATATACATATATCAGTGAAGTAGGTATCATATTGCTGTTATAGACAGGTGCAACTGTGCAGAAAGGGGAGGGGGACCATGACTACATATACGTATATCAGTGTAGTATCATATTGCTGTTATAGACAGGCGTAACTGTGCAGAAAGGGCAGGGGAGGGGCAACATCACTACATATACATATATCAGTGAAATATAATATTGCCGTTATAGATCGGTGTAACTGTGCAGAAAGGGGAGGGGTAACATCACTATATATACATATATCGGTGAAGTAGCATATTGCTGTTATAGACAGGCGTAACTGTGCAGAAAGTGCAGGGGAGGGGGAACATCGCTACATATACATATATCAGTGAAGTAGGTATCATATTCCTGTTATAGATAGGTGTAACTGTGCAGAAAGGGGAGGGGGAACATCACTACATATACATATATCAGTGAAGTAGGTATCATATTGCTGTTATAGCCAGGTGTAGTTGTGCCGAAAGGGGCGGGGGAGGGGAACATCTCTATATATACATATATCAGTGAAGTATCATATTGCTGTTATAGACAGGTGTAACTGTGCAGAAAGGGGGGGAAACATCACTACATATACATATATCAGTGAAGTATCATATTGCTGTTATAGACAGGTGTAACTGTGCAGAAAGGGGAGAGGGACCAAGACTACATATAGTTATATCAGTGTAGTATCATATTGCCGTTATAGACAGGTGTAACTGTGTAGAAAGGGGAGGGGAACATCACTACATATACGTATATCAGTGAAGTATCATATTACTGTTATAGACAGGTTTAACTGTGCAGAAAGGGGAGGGGGAAGGGAACATCACTACATATACATATATTAGTGAAGTAGGTATCATATTGCTGTTATAGACAGGTGCAACTGTGCAGAAAACGGAGGGGGAACATCACAACATATACATGTATCAGTGAAGTATCATATTGCTTTTAGAGACAGGTGTAACTGTGCAGAAAGGGGTGGGGGAGGGGAACATCACTACATATACATATATCAGTGAAATATAATATTGCCGTTATAGATCGGTGTAACTGTGCAGAAAGGGGAGGGGTAACATCACTATATATACATATATCGGTGAAGTAGCATATTGCGTTTATAGACAGGCGTAACTGTGCAGAAAGTGCAGGGGAGGGGGAACATCGCTACATATACATATATCAGTGAAGTAGGTATCATATTCCTGTTATAGACAGGTGTAACTGTGCAGAAAGGGGAGGGGGAACATCACTACATATACATATATCAGTGAAGTAGGTATCATATTGCTGTTATAGCCAGGTGTAACTGTGCCGAAAGGGGCGGGGGAGGGGAACATCTCTATATATACATATATCAGTGAAGTATCATATTGCTGTTATAGACAGGTGTAACTGTGCAGAAAGGGGGGGGGGGAACATCACTACATATACATATATCAATGAAGTATCATATTGCTGTTATAGACAGGTGTAACTGTGCAGAAAGGGGAGAGGGACCAAGACTACATATAGTTATATCAGTGTAGTATCATATTGCCGTTATAGACAGGTGTAACTGTGTAGAAAGGGGAGGGGAACATCACTACATATACGTATATCAGTGAAGTATCATATTACTGTTATAGACAGGTTTAACTGTGCAGAAAGGGGAGGGGGAAGGGAACATCACTACATATACATATATTAGTGAAGTAGGTATCATATTGCTGTTATAGACAGGTGCAACTGTGCAGAAAACGGAGGGGGAACATCACAATATATACATGTATCAGTGAAGTATCATATTGCTGTTATAGACAGGTGTAACTGTGCAGAAAGGGCAAGGGGGGGAACATCGCTACATGTACATATATCAGTGAAGTATCATATTGCTGTTATAGACAGGTGTAACTGTGCAGAAGCGGGGGGAAGGGGAAACTCACTACATATACATACATCAGTGAAGTATCATATTGCTGTTACAGACAGGCGTTACTGTGCAGAAACGGGAGCGGGAGGGGAACATCACTACATATACATATATCAGTGAAGTATCATATTGCTGTTATGGACAGGTGTAACTGTGCAGAAAGGGGAGGGGGAACACCACTACATATACATATATCAGTGAAGTATCATATTGCTGTTACAGACAGGTGTAACTGTGCAGAAAGGGGTGGGGTAGGGGAACATTACTACATATACATATATCAGTGAAGTAACATATTGCTGTTATAGACAGGTGTAACTGTGCATAAACGGGCGGGAGGGGAACCTCACTACATATACCTACATCAGTGAAGTATCATATTGCTGTTACAGACAGGTGTAACTGTCCAGAAAGGGGAGGGAGGGAACATCACTACATATACATATATCAGTGAGGTATCATATTGCTGTTATAGACAGGTGTAACTGTGCAGAAAGGGGTGGGGGAGGGGAACATCACTGCATATACATATATCAGTGAAGTATCATATTGCTGTTATGGACAGGTGTAACTGTGCAGAAAGGGGAGGGAGAACACCACTACATATACATATATCAGTGAAGTATCATATTGCTGTTATAGACAGGCGTAACTGTGCAGAAAGGGTAGGGGGAGGGGAACATCACTGCATATACATATATCAGTGAAGTATCATATTGCTGTTATGGACAGGTGTAACTGTGCAGAAAGGGGAGGGGGAACACCACTGCATATACATATATCAGTGAAGTATCATATTGCTGTTACAGACAGGTGTAACTGTGCAGAAAGGGGAGGGGGAGGGGAACATCACTACATATACATATATCAGTGAAGTATCATATTGCTGTTACAGACAGGTGTAATTGTGCAGAAAGGGGAGGGGGAGGGGAACATCACTACATATACATATATCAGTGAAGTATCATATTGCTGTTATAGACATGTGTAACTGTGCAGAAAGGGGAGGGGAACATCACGATATATACATATATCAGTGAAGTATCATATTGCTGTTATAGACAGGTGTAACTGTGCAGAAAGGGGAGGGGGAGGGGAACATCACTACATATACATATATCAGTGAAGTATCATATTGCTGTTATGGACAGGTGTAACTGTGCAGAAAGGGGAGGGGGAACACCACTGCATATACATATATCAGTGAAGTATCATGTTGCTGTTACAGACAGGTGTAACTGTGCAGAAAGGGGAGGGGGAGGGGAACATCACTACATATACATATATCAGTGAAGTATCATATTGCTGTTACAGACAGGTGTAATTGTGCAGAAAGGGGAGGGGGAGGGGAACATCACTACATATACATATATCAGTGAAGTATCATATTGCTGTTATAGACATGTGTAACTGTGCAGAAAGGGGAGGGGAACACCACTACATATACATATATCAGTGAAGTATCATATTGCTGTTATAGACAGGTGTAACTGTGCAGAAAGGGGAGGGGGAGGGGAACATCACTACATATACATATATCAGTGAAGTATCATATTGCTGTTATAGACAGGTGTAACTGTGCAGAAAGGGGAGGGGGAGGGGAACATCACTACATATACATATATCAGTGAAGTATTATATTGCGGTTATAGACAGGTGTAACTGTGCAGAAAGGGGAGGGGAACATCACTACATATACATATATCAGTGAAGTATCATATTGCTGTTATAGACATGTGTAACTGTGCAGAAAGGGGAGGGGGAACACCACTACATATACATATATCAGTGAAGTATCATATTGCTGTTACAGACAGGTGTAACTGTGCAGAATGGGGAGGGGGAGGGGAACATCACTACATATACATATATCAGTGAAGTATCATATTGCTGTTACAGACAGGTGTAACTGTGCAGAAAGGGGAGGGGGAGGGGAACATCACTACATATACATATATCAGTGAAGTATCATATTGCTGTTATAGACATGTGTAACTGTGCAGAAAGGGGAGGGGAACATCACGATATATACATATATCAGTGAAGTATCATATTGCTGTTATAGACAGGTGTAACTGTGCAGAAAGGGGAGGGGGAGGGGAACATCACTACATATACATATATCAGTGAAGTATCATATTGCTGTTATAGACAGGTGTAACTGTGCAGAAAGGGGAGGGGGAGGGGAACATCACTACATATACATATATCAGTGAAGTATTATATTGCGGTTATAGACAGGTGTAACTGTGCAGAAAGGGGAGGGGAACATCACTACATATACATATATCAGTGAAGTATCATATTGCTGTTATAGACAGGTGTAACACCGTAGAATCGAATACCGTGTAACAATTCCCTGAGTGTTACATAGAATGAAGTATATGAGTAATATATTTCAGGATTTACAGCATGAGCGTCAATGCCATTATTTCACTAACTAGAATAATTGGTCTTTCATTTCACATACGTTCAACGCATTTTTTTTTTTTTTTTTTTTTTTTTTTTTTTTTTTTTTTTTGCTAGCTAAGATGTCATGCTAGGAAATAGCTCTTCAAACAATACATTTTTATTAGAGACAGGTTATAGTGTTTTGTTAAAGTGGATTGTGGACACCCGTCATTGTATAATTCTTGTTATGAGAGGCATATACATTTTGTGGTTAATATTAATTGTATAGCTACTGCGTTAGGTTTTTTGTTGAAGGGTTGTTGTTGTTGTTGTTGTTGTGTTTAGCGCCCGCTTTTACTGCTACGGCACCGTAGGCGGTGACACTGTTTATACATGGAATGAAGATGGAGCACCGGTGGAATGAGATGGCGGGGGAAGCCGGAGCACCCGGAGAAAACTCGCCCTGACGCCGGTTCGTTCACCACGAATACCACATGCGGGTCCCTGGGATCGAAGCCGGGTCGCTAACCGCTCGGCCACGGCGTCGGCCCTGTGAAGGGGCGTTTTCTTATATAGGTACCTACTACACTCCTCTAATTTAACTTTGAGCTGATTGTCCGTTGTACTCCCACTCCCATTTTCCTTACTTTGAAGATCTGTGAAAACTGAATCAAAGTTCACACGTAAAATATTTCCCCATTTAATTTAGATGGCAGATTGAGCCCGGCTCAAGCCAGAGCGCCTGGTTCAACAGTATACGTAAATGACTTGAGCGGGGTTTCCGAATTCCGTTCTTGTTAACAGAAAGCGTTTTTCGACAATACTTGATGTTTGAAGCGTCAAGTCTGCCATTCTATTACGGTGTGTAAGTACATAGGTCATTTTGTTTTATCGTGACATAAAAATTACGTTTTTTTTATCTATATTGCCTTCGAGACATACGAACAGCTACAAATGTTTCAAGCCATTTCTGTCTAGTAATTGAGAAGCGGTCACACAAACTATGTACATGCAATACCACTTACCTTTCTGAGGGAAGATAATAACTTTGTCCGTTGTACCGTAGAAGTCATCATAATTGTTGGCGGCACGAGAGTAGGTGGCCTTATGCACAAGACTTCCGTTGGCCAAAGGTTTTGGTAATGCTGACAACGGCATGGACACCACTGGAGGCTCCTTTAAGCGCAATTTCTTCAAAATCTGAGCTTTTATCAGTTCAATTCTCAAAGCTGTAAGTTCGGCACTAGCCATGGACGGCAATCGACGGTTAGTTCCTCGTGTACCACAGCTTTGACAGTTCCTATGCGGATTCTCCAAATCGGACAGAGAATTCCACGCAGCTAGAAGATGCCGATATTCGTTGCGCCGGTCGGCACCTAGCACCGTCAACGAAGTAATGTACAGGAGAAAGGTTCCCGACAGACGGACCATCTTGCCCTGCCACTGATCACTGATGCCCGGCGAGCTCTTGTCTCGTAGCACTCTCCTCTCGGACTACACACATCTATCCCCCCCTCCACAACCCTCAGAACCAGCCTGCCAGCCAGCCTGCGAGCCTGCCTGCCAGCCAGCCTGCGTGCCTGCTGGATAATGATAATGATGATAATAATAATAGCGGCTACAGAGCCGGCTGCAGCAGCGGCGGCAGTGGCATCATCAGCAGCAGCAGCATTATCAGCATAATCATAATCATCATCATCATAAACATCATCAGCAGCATCACCATCATAATCATCATCAGCATCATCATCATCATAATCATCAGCATCATAACAATCATCACCATCATAATCATCAGCATCATCATCATCATAATCATTATCAGCATCATCATCAGTATCACTATCATATCACTATCAGTATCGTTATTATGATGATGATGATTGTTATTATTATTATTATTATTATTATTATTATTATTATTATTATTATTATTATTATTATTATTATTATTATTATTATTATTATTATTATTATTATTATTATTATTATTATTATTATTATTATTATTATTATTATTATTACTACTACTTAATAATTATTTTATTATTATAATTATACCTATACTAATACCTTATATATATTTAATTTAAAGTTATATAATTATTACAAATTATAAATAAACTAAGGTTTACTGGTAACCAGTTATTAAAAAACAACTATAAACCAGGCACTCTACCGGGGGCATACTATAGCACAAAAACTACAGAATGTGTGTAGTATAAAATTCAAAATCTACAGAACATGTAAAAACACCATACAAAGAAAATTTTATACTTTTGATTAATAAGTAAGTTTATATACTTTAATAAAATAATAATTTGGGCTAAAATCACTTACATTGAATTATTTTGAAATAATTTCTAGAATTACCTCTCGCGTATCCAATGTTATAAATAGTTCCATTGGTAGCTGTTTATAACAGTAGAGTTATGATAAAAGTAACGTGAAGATCACCCCACGCTTTTGTTAATATAAATTAGTTTTTATTTTAAACTTGTTACAATATTTTGAAATATATGAATAGGGCTCGGAAGTTCATGCCCTAAAAAACACTGAAATATGCATGCAAATATACTCTTAAAAACTTGAAAATATGCCAAGAAATATGCACTATTTAATTAAAACAATTAATGTCCCTTTGCAGTAGACAAGACGAGTTAGTATAAATAATAAATAAAGTTACCTTATTCGTTAGAGGCTGAAGCAGAAGTGGTCTCACCGCTAGCATTAACTGCTAAATTGCAGTTCACAACCAACATTTTGCACAAATTTTCAACTGTAAAACATTGTTGTCTCGCAAACACTTTTGTAACATGAAAAACTTCTCTCCACGTCACAAGATGTTATCGGGGCATATTTAAATGATGCTAACTGCTTCACACACACACACACACACACACACACACACACACACACACACACACACACACGCACACACACAGAGAGAGAGAGTCAAGTCTCTTGGTGAGACATGGTTTTCTTTTGAGGATGTCTCGGATACCGCACATCTGTTTATAACCAGAATTTTTTGAAATTACATAATTCACTTTCTCTTTCACTTTTTGTCCTATGCTACCAGGAACCGAACTTAGATCACATATTGTTTTTTCAAAGACAGTACGTGATTCATGCAAAGGAGATCCTACAGCTTCCAATGCCGTTATGGCTGTTGGTAAGAAAGAAAAATGGGCAGATATGAAACCAAGATCCTCTTTTAACCCAGTGCCTGACAGAATATTTTGCACAGTTTCTATTGATGAAGCATCTTTCAATTCCAATGAATTAACAACCTCTTCTGCTATTTCTATGTGCTGAGCATAATATAAAACTGTATCGACCCATGTTCCCCATCGAGTTAACACTGGTGCAGGAGGAAGTCAGATATCAATGCTGTTGATCTAAACAACTTAACTCTTTTAGGAGATTTAACAAAAATTATCTTCGTACTGGACAAAAATCTATCTGCCAATAGGAAAGAACCATTTTCTCAGAAATGCTACCAATATGAAAAATATTATACAGATAAAAAAAAGCATAAAAGTCATTAAAATATGCAATATAGGGGCAATATTATTGAAATCTTCGTGAATTGCATCATCATCTGCAGTACTGCCAATATGAAAAATATTATCCAGATAGAAAAAGGTAATAAAAGGTCATAAAAATCATTAAAATATGCAATATAGGGGCTATAGTATTGAAATAATGTGCATTTATCAAAAATTAAGAAAATATGCAGTTATATGCAGCATAAAAGCATGTCCAAATAACTGAAAATTCCGTAATTCGTGCACATAATGTAAAAGCATACATTTTTAACCCCTATGAAAAAACATGCAAATGCATGAACTTCCTAGCCCTAATAATGAACTAGTTGACTTTATATCGACATACAACAAACTCTTCATACTTAAAATTATTTTTCACTTTTTAGTTCGCTTTGTTATAAAAGCGTGTTTTTAGTTTTTTTAAATTATAATTTATTTTCCCTAGTATCCGAAGATGAGGTCCAACATAATATATGTTAATTATAAGTCAGAAAATGGAAGAGTTTATTGTCTTTTTGTCTTTTTAGCAATTTTTTGGTTCAAAGGTCCTTTTTGGCATTTTTGTTTAGTTTAACGGTTTTCTTGCAACTCATTTTCCTGTTAAACAGTGTAACGGAAATTGCAAATTGTTTTAACTAATACAGTGCACTCCAGCACTGGTGAGAGGATCCTAGTATTAACATCGTGACCAGAAGGTTGGAGTGGCGAGCCTGTATTCACAGTTTGGACCTAAACGTGCCAAAAACTAAGCCTATTGCTACAACTTGGAGCAGAGGTATTTTCTACTCAAGAAGCATTCCTTTCTGCAAATATTGTGAAGTGAAAGTTGCTGCAGAAAAGCGGTAGGTACCGCCAAATTGGGTGTGAGAAACAAATGAATGCAGCCTCACGGGCTGCTGAGAAGAGAAAATCACAACTTTTGTTAGTGGTTCAAAGTCATCTCCGTTTTACTATGTTGTGGATAAAACAAGCAATACCTTGGATCATTCCGTTGTAAATGTGATTGTTTGTACGTTAGAGGCAGACAAACCCGGCAGACTAAATCACCAAAGTGTTTGATAAAAGCCTCTTCTTCTTGTGGCCACAGGGAACAAAACACGACAATGTGCCGCTTTTTGTTGCCTAAATATAGTTCATCTAACCTGTGTTGTGCATGCATTGCATCAAGTGCGTGAAGAACTGCGAAAACACTTTCCAGATATTGACCAAGTAGTGTCCACTGTTAAGAAAGTACTGTTAAAATCCCCCGCTAGAGCGCGCTATTTCCACGATAATGCCGCGAAATTCCTCTGCCTCCAGAACACGGTGGGCTTAAGTGCTAGTACGTATTCCATCAACTATCTTGCTGTGATTGATGCTGTCTCTATTGTCACGTCACGTCACGTCACGTCACGGCTAAACCTCAACTGAAGGACAATCTGGCACACACTGACAGCCATCAACTATCTTGCTGTGATTGATGCTGTCTCTATTGCCACGTCACGTCACGTCACGTCACGGCTAAACCTCAACTGAAGGATAATCTGGCACACACTGACAGCCATCAACTATCTTGCTGTGATTGATGCTGTCTCTATTGCCACGTCACGTCACGTCACGTCACGGCTAAACCTCAACTGAAGGACAATCTGGCACACACTGACAGCCATCAACTATCTTGCTGTGACTGATGCTGTCTCTATTGCCACCTCACGTCACGTCACGTCACGGCTAAACCTCAACTGAAGGACAATCTGGCACACACTGACAGCCATCAACTATCTTGCTGTGATTGATGCTGTCTCTATTGCCACGACACGTCACGTCACGTCATAGCTAAACCTCAACTGCAGGACAATCCGGCACACACTGACAGCCATCAAACATCTTGTTGTGATTGATGCTGTCTCTATTGCCACGTCACGTCACCTCACGTCACGGCTAAACCTAAACTACATGACAATCTGGTACACACTGACAGCCATCAAGTATGTTGCTGTGATTGATGCTGTCTCTATTGCCACGACACGTCACGTCACGTCACGTCACGTCATGGCTAAACCTCAACAGCAGGACAATCTGGCACACACAGACCGCCATCAAGTATGTTGCTCTTATTTATGCCGTCTCTATTGCCACGACACGTCATGTCACGTCACCGCTAAACCTCAACTGCAGGACAATCTGGCATACACTGACAGCCATCAACTATCTTGCTGTGATTGATGTTGTCTCTATTGTCACGTCACGTCACGGCTAAACCTCAACTGAAGGACAATCTGGCACACACTGACAGCCATCAACTATCTTGCTGTAATTGATGTTGTCTCTATTGCGACGTCACCTCACGTCACGTCACGACTAAACCTCAACTGCAGGACAATGTGGCATACACTGACAGCCTTCAACTATCTTGCTGTGATTGATGCTGTCTCTATTGCCACGTCACGTCACGTCACCTCACGGCAAAACCTCATCTGCAGGGCATTCTGGCACACACTGACAGCCATCAACTATCTTGCTGTGATTGATGCGGTCTCTATTGCCACGTCACGTCACGTGACGTCACGGCTAAACCTCAACTGCAGGACAATCTAGCACACACTGACAGCCATTAACTATCTTGCTGTGATTCATGCATGTTTCTATTGCCACGTCACGTCATGTCACGTCACGGCTAAACCTCAACTGCAGGACCATCTGGCACACACTGACAGCCATCAACTGTCATGCTGTGATTGACGCATGTTTCTATTGCCACGTCACGTCACGTCACGTCACGGCTAAACCTCAACTGCAGGACAATCTGGCACACACTGACAGCCATCAACTATCATGCTGCGATTGATGCATGTTTCTATTGCCACGTCACGTCACGGCTAAACCTCAACTGCAGGACAATCTGGCACACACTGACAGCAGTCAGCTATCTTGCTGTGATTGATGTTGTCTCTATTGCCACGTAACGTCATGTCACGTCACGGCTTAACCTCAACTGAAGAACAATATAGCACACACTGACAGCCATCAAATATCTTGCTGTAATTGATGCAGTCTCTATTGCCACGTCACGTCACGTTACGGCTAAACCTCAACTGAAGAAAAATCTAGCACACACTGAAAGCCATCAAATATCTTGCTGTGATTGATGTTGTCTCTATTGCGTAGTCACCTCAGGTCACGTCACGATCAAACCTCAACTGCAGGACAATCTGGCATACACTGACAGCCATCAACTATCTTGCTGTGATTGATGCTGTCTCTATTGCCACGTCACGTCACGACTAAACCTCAACTGCAGAACATTCTGGCACATACTGACAGCCACTACTATCTCGCTGTGATTGATGCTCTCTCTATTGCCACGTCACGTCACCTCACCTCACGGCTAAATCTCAACAGCAGGACCATCTGGCACAAACTGACAGCCATCAACTATCTTGCAGTGATTGATGCTGTCTCTATTGCCACGTCACGTCACGTCACCTCACGGCAAAACCTCAACTGCAGCGCATTCTGGCACACACTGACAGCCATCAACTATCTTGCATTGATTGATGCGGTCTCTATTGCCACGTCACGTCACGTGACGTCACGGCTAAACCTCAACTGAAGGAGAATCTAGCACACACTGACAGCAATAACTATCTTGCTGTGATTGATGCTGTCTCTATTGCCACGTCACGCCACGTCACGTCACGGCTAAATCTCAACTGAAGAACAATCTAGCACACACTGACAGCCATCAAATATCTAGCTGTAATTGATGCTGTCTCTATTGCCACGTCACGTCACGTCACCTCACGGCAAAACCGCAACTGCAGGACAATCTGGCAACAACTGACAGTCATCAACTATTTTGCTGTGATTGATGCGGTCTCTATTGCCACGTCACGTCACGTGACGTCACGGCTAAACCTTAACTGAAGGACAATCTAGCACACTGACAGCCATCAACTATCTTGCTGTGATTGATGCTGTATCTATTGCCACGTCACGTCACGTCACGTCACGTCACGTCACGGCTAAACCTCAACTGAAGAACAATCTAGCACACTGACAGCCATAAAGTATCTTCCTGTAATTGATGCTGTCTCTATTGACACGTCAAGTCACGTCACGTCACGGATAAACCTCAACTGAAGATCAATCTAGCACACACTGAAAGCCATCAACTATCTTCCTGTGATAGGTGTTGTCTCTGTTGCCACGTCACGTCACGTCTAAACCTCAACTGAAGGACAATCTGCAACACACTGACAGCCATCAACTATGTTGCTGTGATTGATGCTGTCTCTATTGCCATGTCACGTCACGTCACCTCACGGCTAAACCTCAACAGCAGGACAATCTGGCACAAACTGACAGCCATCAACTGTCTTGCAGTGATTGATGCTGTCTCCATTGCCACGTCACGTCACGTCACGTCACGGCTAAACCTCAACTGAAGATCAATCTAGCACACACTGACAGCCATACTCTATCTTGCTGTGATTGATGGTGTCTCTATTGCCACGTCACGTCACGTCTAAACCTCAACTGAAGGACAATCTGGAACACACTGACAGCCATCAACTATCTTCCTGTGATTGATGCTGTCTCTATTGCCACCTCACGTCACGTCACCTCACGGCTAAACCTCAACAGCAGGACAATCTGGCACAAACTGACAGCCATCAGCTACCTTGCAGTGAATGATGCTGTCTCCAATGCAACGTAACGTCACGTCACGTCACGGCTAAAACTCAACTGAAGATCAATCTAGCACACACTGACAGCCATACTCTATCTTGCTGTGATTGATGGTGTCTCTATTGCCACGTCACGTCTAAACCTCAACTGAAGGACAATCTGGCACACACTGACAGCCATCAAATATCTTCCTGTAATTGATGCTGACTCTATTGACACGTCACGTCACGTCACGTCACGGATAAACCTCAACTGAAGATCAAACTAGCACACACTGACAGCCATCAACTATCTTGCTGTGATTGATGGTGTCCCTATTGCCACGTCACGTCACGTCACGTCTAAACATCAACTGAAGGACAATCTGGAACACACTGACAGCCATCAACTATCTTCCTGTGATTGATGCTGTCTCTATTGCCACGTCACGTCACGTCACCTCACGGCTAAACCTCAACAGCAGGACAATCTGGCACAAACTGACAGCCATCAGCTATCTCGCAGTGATTGATGCTGTGTCCATTGCAACGTAACGTCACGTCACTTCACGGCTAAAACTCAACTGAAGATCAATCTAGCACACACTGACAGCCATCAACTATCTTGCTGTGATTGATGGTGCTTCTATTGCCACGCCACGTCACGTCACGTATAAACCTCAACTGAAGGACAATCTGAAACACACTGACAGCCATCAACTATCTTGCTGTGATTGATGGTGTCTCTAATGCCACGTCACGTCACGTCACGTCTAAACCTCAACTGAAGGACCATCTGGAAAACACTGACAGCCATCAACTATCTTGCTGTGATCGATGCTGTGTCTATTGCCACGTCACGTCTATACCTCAACTGAAGGACAATCTGGCACACACTGACATCCATAAAATATTTTGCTGTGTTGATGTTGTCTCTATTGCCACGTCACGTCACGTCACGTCCAAACCTCAACTGAAGGACAATCTGGCACACCCTGACAGCCATCAAATATCTTCCTGTAATTGATGCTGTCTCTATTGACACGTCACGTCACGTCACGTCACGGATAAACCTCAACTGAAGATCAAACTAACACACACTGACAGCCATCAACTATCTTGCTGTGGTTGGTGTTGTCTCTATTGCCACGTCACGTCACGTCACGTCTAAACCTCAACTGAAGGACAATCTGGCATACACTGACAGCCATCAGCTATCTTGCTGTGATTGAAGCTGTGTCTATTGCCACGTCACGTCACGGCTAAGCCTCAACTGAAGGACAATCTGGCATACACTGATAGCCATCAGCTCTCTTGCTGTGATTGATGTTGTCTCTATTGTCACGTCACGTCACGGCTAAACCTCAACTGAAGGACAATCTGGCACACAATGACAGCCATCAACTATCTTGCTGTAATTGAAGTTGTCTCTATTGCGACGTCACCTCACGTCACGTCACGACTAAACCTCAACTGCAGGACAATGTGGCATACACTGACAGCCATCAACTGTCATGCTGTGATTGACGCATGTTTCTATTGCCACGTCACGTCACGTCACGTCACGTCACGGCTAAACCTCAACTGCAGGACAATCTGGCACACACTGACAGCCATCAACTACCATGCTGTGATTGATGCATGTTTCTATTGCCACGTCACGTCACGGCTAAACCTCAACTGCAGGACAATCTGGCACACACTGACAGCAGTCAGCTATCTTGCTGTGATTGATGTTGTCTCTATTGCCACGTAACGTCATGTCACGTCACGGCTTAACCTCAACTGAAGAACAATATAGCACACACTGACAGCCATCAAATATCTTGCTGTAATTGATGCAGTCTCTATTGCCACGTCACGTCACGTTACTGCTAAACCTCAAATGAAGAAAAATCTAGCACACACTGAAAGCCATCAAATATCTTGCTGTGATTGATGTTGTCTCTATTGCGTAGTCACCTCAGGTCACGTCACGATCAAACCTCAACTGCAAGACAATCTGGCATACACTGACAGCCATCAACTATCTTGCTGTGATTGATGCTGTCTCTATTGCCACGTCACGTCACGACTAAACCTCAACTGCAGAACATTCTGGCACATACTGACAGCCACTACTATCTCGCTGTGATTGATGCTCTCTCTATTGCCACGTCACGTCACCTCACCTCACGGCTAAATCTCAACAGCAGGACCATCTGGCACAAACTGACAGCCATCAACTATCTTGCAGTGATTGATGCTGTCTCTATTGCCACGTCACGTCACGTCACCTCACGGCAAAACCTCAACTGCAGCGCATTCTGGCACACACTGACAGCCATCAACTATCTTGCATTGATTGATGCGGTCTCTATTGCCACGTCACGTCACGTGACGTCACGGCTAAACCTCAACTGAAGGAGAATCTAGCACACACTGACAGCAATAACTATCTTGCTGTGATTGATGCTGTCTCTATTGCCACGTCACGCCACGTCACGTCACGGCTAAATCTCAACTGAAGAACAATCTAGCACACACTGACAGCCATCAAATATCTTGCTGTAATTGATGCTGTCTCTATTGCCACGTCACGTCACGTCACCTCACGGCAAAACCGCAACTGCAGGACAATCTGGCAACAACTGACAGTCATCAACTATCTTGCTGTAATTGATGCGGTCTCTATTGCCACGTCACGTCACGTGACGTCACGGCTAAACCTTAACTGAAGGACAATCTAGCACACTGACAGCCATCAACTATCTTGCTGTGATTGATGCTGTATCTATTGCCACGTCAAGTCACGTCACGTCACGTCACGTCACGGCTAAACCTCAACTGAAGAACAATCTAGCACACTGACAGCCATAAAGTATCTTCCTGTAATTGATGCTGTCTCTATTGACACGTCAAGTCACGTCACGTCACGGATAAACCTCAACTAAAGATCAATCTAGCACACACTGAAAGCCATCAACTATCTTCCTGTGTTAGGTGTTGTCTCTGTTGCCACGTCACGTCACGTCTAAACCTCAACTGAAGGACAATCTGCAACACACTGACAGCCATCAACTATGTTGCTGTGATTGATGCTGTCTCTATTGCCATGTCACGTCACGTCACCTCACGGCTAAACCTCAACAGCAGGACAATCTGGCACAAACTGACAGCCATCAACTGTCTTGCAGTGATAGATGCTGTCTCCATTGCCACGTCACGTCACGTCACGTCACGGCTAAATCTCAACTGAAGATCAATCTAGCACACACTGACAGCCATACTCTATCTTGCTGTGATTGATGGTGTCTCTATTGCCACGTCACGTCACGTCACGTCTAAACCTCAACTGAAGGACAATCTGGAACACACTGACAGCCATCAACTATCTTCCTGTGATTGATGCTGTCTCAATTGCCACGTCACGTCACGTCACCTCACGGCTAAACCTCAACAGCAGGACAATCTGGCACAAACTGACAGCCATCAGCTATCTTGCAGTGAATGATGCTGTCTCCAATGCAACGTAACGTCACGTCACGTCACGGCTAAAACTCAACTGAAGATCAATCTAGCACACACTGACAGCCATACTCTATCTTGCTGTGATTGATGGTGTCTCTATTGCCACGTCACGTCACGTCACGTCTAAACCTCAACTGAAGGACAATCTGGCACACACTGACAGCCATCAAATATCTTCCTGTAATTGATGCTGACTCTATTGACACGTCACGTCACGTCACGTCACGGATAAACCTCAACTGAAGATCAAACTAGCACACACTGACAGCCATCAACTATCTTGCTGTGATTGATGGTGTCTCTATTGCCACGTCACGTCACGTCACGTCTAAACCTCAACTGAAGGACAATCTGGAACACACTGACAGCCATCAACTATCTTCCTGTGATTGATGCTGTCTCTATTGCCACGTCACGTCACGTCACCTCACGGCTAAACCTCAACAGCAGGACAATCTGGCACAAACTGACAGCCATCAGCTATCTCGCAGTGATTGATGCTGTCTCCATTGCAACGTAACGTCACGTCACTTCACGGCTAAAACTCAACTGAAGATCAATCTAGCACACACTGACAGCCATCAACTATCTTGCTGTGATTGATGGTGCTTCTATTGCCACGCCACGTCACGTCACGTATAAACCTCAACTGAAGGACAAGCTGGAACACACTGACAGCCATCAACTATCTTGCTGTGATTGATGGTGTCTCTAATGCCACGTCACGTCACGTCACGTCACGTCTAAACCTCAACTGAAGGACCATCTGGAAAACACTGACAGCCATCAACTATCTTGCTGTGATCGATGCTGTGTCTATTGCCACGTCACGTCTATACCTCAACTGAAGGACAATCTGGCACACACTGACATCCATAAAATATTTTGCTGTGTTGATGTTGTCTCTATTGCCACGTCACGTCACGTCACGTCCAAACCTCAACTGAAGGACAATCTGGCACACACTGACAGCCATCAAATATCTTCCTGTAATTGATGCTGTCTCTATTGACACGTCACGTCACGTCACGTCACGTCACAGATAAACCTCAACTGAAGATCAAACTAGCACACACTGACAGCCATCAACTAACTTGCTGTGGTTGGTTTTGTCTCTATTGCCACGTCACGTCACGTCACGTCTAAACCTCAACTGAAGGACAATCTGGCATACACTGACAGCCATCAGCTATCTTGCTGTGATTGAAGCTGTGTCTATTGCCACGTCACGTCACGGCTAAGCCTCAACTGAAGGACAATCTGGCATACACTGATAGCCATCAGCTCTCTTGCTGTGATTGATGTTGTCTCTATTGTCACGTCACGTCACGGCTAAACCTCAACTGAAGGACAATCTGGCACACAATGAAAGCCATCAACTATCTTGCTGTAATTGAAGTTGTCTCTATTGCGACGTCACCTCACGTCACGTCACGACTAAACCTCAACTGCAGGACAATGTGGCATACACTGACAGCCATCAACTATCTTGCTGTGATTGATGCTGTCTCTATTGCCACGTCACGTCACGTCACCTCACGGCAAAACCTCAACTGCAGGGCATTCTGGCACACACTGACAGCCATCAACTATCTTGCATTGATTGATGCTGTCTCTATTGCCACGTCACCTCACGTGACGTCACGGCTAAACCTCAACTGAAGGAGAATCTAGCACACACTGACAGCCATTAACTATCTTGCTGTGATTGATGCTGTCTCTATTGCCACGTCACGTCACGTCACCTCACGGCTAAACCTCAACTGTAGAACAATCTAGCACGCATTGACAGCCATCAACTAGCTTGCTGTGATTGATGCTGTCTCTATTGCCACGTCACGTCACGTCACGTCACGGCTAAACCTCAACTGAAGAACAATCTAGCACACACTGACAGCCATCAAATATCTAGCTGTAATTGATGCTGTCTCTATTACCACGTCATGTCACGGCTAATCCTCAACTGCAGGACAATCTCGCACACACTGACGGCCATTACTATCTTGCTGAGATTGATGCCCTCTCTATTGCCACGTCACGTCACGTCACCTCACGGCTAAACCTCAACAGCAGGAGAATCCGGCACAAACTGACAGCCATCAACTATCTTGCAGTCATTGATGCTGTCTCTATTGCCACGTCACGTCACGTCACGTCACCTCACGGCAAAACCTCGACTGCAGGACAATCTGGCACACACTGACAGTCATCAATTATCTTGCTGTGATTGATGCGGTCTCTATTGCCACGTCACGTCACGTGACGTCACGGCTAAACCTGAACTGAAGGACAATCTAGCACACTGACAGCCATCAACTATCTCACTGTGATTGATGCTGTATCTATTGCCACATCACGTCACGTCACGGCTAAACCTCAACTGAAGAACAATCTAGCACACACTGACAGCCATCAAATATCTTGCTGTAATTGATGCTGACTCTATTGCCACGTCACGTCACGTCAGTCACGTCACGGCTAAACCTCAACTGAAGGACAATCTAGCACACACTGACAGCCATCAAATATCTTCCTGTGATTGATGCTGTCTCTATTGACACGTCACGTCACGTCACGGATAAACCTCAACTGAAGATCAATCTAGCACACACTGAAAGCCATTAACTATCTTCCTGTGATTGGTGTTGTCTCTGTTGCCACGTCACGTCACGTCTAAACCTCAACTGAAGGACAATCTACAACACACTGACAGCCATCAACTATCTTGCTGTGATTGATGCTGTCTCTATTGCCATGTCACGTCACGTCACCTCACGGCTAAACCTCAACAGCAGGACAATCTGGCACAAACTGACTGCCATCAACTATCTTGCAGTGATTGATGCTGTCTCCATTGTCACGTCACGTCACGTCACGTCACGTCACGGCTAAACCTCAACTGAAGAACAATCTAGCACACACTGACCGCCATACTCTATCTTGCTGTGATTGATGCTGTGTCTATTGCCACGTCACGGCAAAACCTCAACTGAAGATCAATCTAGCACACACTGACAGCCATCAACTATCTTGCTGTGATTGATGGTGTCTCTATTGCCACGTCACGTCACGTCACGGCTAAACCTCAACTGAAGGACAATCTAGCACACACTGACAGCCATCAAATATCTTCCTGTAACTGATGCTGTATCTATTGACACGGCACGTCACGTCACGTCACGTCACGTCATGTCGCGGATAAACCTCAACTGAAGATCAAACTAGCACACACTGACAGCCATCAACTATCTTGCTGTGGTTGGTGTTGCCTCTATTGCCACGTCACGTCACGTCTAAACCTCAACTGAAGGACAATCTGGAACACACTGACAGCCATCAACTATCTTGCTGTGATTGATGCTGTCTCTATTGCGACGTCACGTCACGTCACCTCACGGCTAAACCTCAACAGCAGGACAATCTGGCACAAACTGACAGCCATCAACTATCTTGCAGTGATTGACGCTGTCTCCATTGCCACGTCACGTCACGTCACGTCACGGCCAGAACTCAACTCAAGATCAAGCTAGCACACACTGACAGCCATCAACTATCTTGGTGTGATTGATGGTGTCTCTATTGCCACGTCAAGTCACGTCACGTCTAAACCTCAACTGAAGGACCATCTGGAACACACTGACAGCCACCAACTATCTTGCTGTGATCGATGCTGTGTCTATTGCCACGTCACGTCTATACCTCAACTGAAGGACAATCTGGCACACACTGACATCCATCAAATATTTTGCTGTGTTGATGTTGTCTCTATTGCCACGACACGTCACGTCACGTCCAAACCTCAACTGAAGGACAATCTGGCAGACACTGACAGCCATCAAATATCTTCCTGTAATTGATGCTGTCTCTATTGACACGTCACGTCACGTCACGTCACGTCACGGATAAACCTCAACTGAAGATCAAACTAGCACACACTGACAGCCATCAACTATCTTGCTGTGGTTGGTGTTGTCTCTATTGCCACGTCACGTCACGTCACGTCTAAACCTCAACTGAAGGACAATCTGGCATACACTGACAGCCATCAGCTATCTTGCTGTGATTGAAGCTGTGTCTATTGCCACGTCACGTCACGGCTAAGCCTCAACTGAAGCACAATCTGGCATTCACTGACAGCCATGAGCTATCTTGCTGTGATTGATGTTGTCTCTATTGTCACGTCACGTCACGGCTAAACCTCAACTGAAGGACAATCTCGCACACACTGGCAGCCATCAACTATCTTGCTGTAATTGATGTTGTCTCTATTGCGACGTCACCTCACGTCACGTCACGACTAAACCTCAACTGCAGGACAATGTGGCATACACTGACAGCCATCAACTATCTAGCTGTGATTGATGCTGTCTCTATTGCCACGTCACGTCACGTCACCTCACGGCAAAACCTCAACTGCAGGGCATTCTGGCACACACTGACAGCCATAAACTATCTTGCTGTGATTGATGCTCTGTCTATTGCCACCTCACGTCACGTCACGTCTATACCTAACTGAAGGACAATCTGGCACACACTGACATCCATCAAATATCTTGCTGTGCTTGATGTTGTCTCTATCGCCACGTCACGTCACGTCACGTCACGGCTAAACCTCAACTGAAGGACAATCTGGCATACACTGACAGCCATCAGCTATCTTGCTGTGATTGAAGCTGTGTCTATTGCCACGTCACGTCACGGCTAAGCCTCAACTGAAGGACAATCTGGCATACACTGACAGCCATCAGCTATCTTGCTGTGATTGATGCTGTGTCTATTGCCACCTCACGTCTCGTCACGTCACGTCACGGCTAAGCCTCAACTGCAGGACAATCTGGCACACACTGACAGCCATCAGCTATCTTGCTGTGATTGATGTTGTCTCTATTGCCACGTCACGTCATGTCACGTCACGGCTTAACCTCAACTGAAGAACAATGTAGCACACACTGACAGCCATCAACTATCTTGCTGTGATTGATGCTGTCTCTATTGCCACGTCACGTCACGAGTAAACCTCAACTGCAGAACAATCTGGCACATACTGACAGCCACTACTATCTCGCTGTGATTGATGCTCTCTCTATTGCCACGTCACGTCACCTCACCTCACGGCTAAATCTGAAGAGCAGGACAATCTCGCACAAACTGACAGCCATCAACTATCTTGCAGTGATTGATGCTGTCTCTATTGCCACGTCACGTCACGTCACCTCACGGCAAAACCTCAACTGCAGGACAATCTGGCACACACTGACAGTCATCAATTATCTTGCTGTGATTGATGCGGTCTCTATTGCCACGTCACGTCACGTCACGGCTAAACCTCAACTGAAGAACAATCTAGCACACACTGACAGCCATCAAATATCTTGCTGTAATTGATGCTGTCTCTATTGCCACGTCACGTCACGTCAGTCACGTCACGGCTAAACCTCAACTGAAGGACAATCTAGCACACACTGACAGCCATCAAATATCTTCCTGTGATTGATGCTGTCTCTATTGACACGTCACGTCACGTCACGGATATACCTCAACTGAAGATCAATCTAGCACACACTGAAAGCCATTAACTATCTTCCTGTGATTGGTGTTGTCTCTGTTGCCACGTCACGTCACGTCTAAACCTCAACTGAAGGACAATCTGCAACACACTGACAGCCATCAACTATCTTGCTGTGATTGATGCTGTCTCTATTGCCATGTCACGTCACGTCACCTCACGGCTAAACCTCAACAGCAGGACAATCTGGCACAAACTGACTGCCATCAACTATCTTGCAGTGATTGATGCTGTCTCCATTGCCACGTCACGTCACGTCACGTCACGTCACGTCACGTCACGTCACGGATAAACCTCAACTGAAGAACAATCTAGCACACACTGACCGCCATACTCTATCTTGCTGTGATTGATGCTGTGTCTATTGCCACGTCACGGCTAAACCTCAACTGAAGATCAATCTAGCACACACTGACAGCCATCAACTATCTTGCTGTGATTGATGGTGTCTCTATTGCCACGTAACGTCACGTCACGGCTAAACCTCAACTGAAGGACAATCTAGCACACACTGACAGCCATCAAATATCTTCCTGTAACTGATGCTGTATCTATTGACACGTCACGTCACGTCACGTCACGTCACGGATAAACCTCAACTGAAGATCAAACTAGCACACACTGACAGCCATCAACTATCTTGCTGTGGTTGGTGTTGCCTCTATTGCCACGTCACGTCACGTCACGTGTAAACCTCAACTGAAGGACAATCTGGAACACACTGACAGCCATCAACTATCTTGCTGTGATTGATGCTGTCTCTATTGCCACGTCACGTCACGTCACCTCACGGCTAAACCTCAACAGCAGGACAATCTGGCACAAACTGACAGCCATCAACTATCTTGCGGTGATTGACGCTGTCTCCATTGCCACGTCACGTCACGTCACGTCACGGCCAGAACTCAACTGAAGATCAAGCTAGCACACACTGACAGTCATCAACTATCTTGGTGTGATTGATGGTGTCTCTATTGCCACGTCAAGTCACGTCACGTCTAAACCTCAACTGAAGGACAATCTGGAACACACTGACAGCCATCAACTATCTTGCTGTGATTGATGCTGTGTCTATTGCCACGTCACGTCACGTCACGTCACGTGTATACCTCAACTGAAGGACAATCTGGAACACACTGACAGCCATCAACTATCTTGCTGTGATTGATGCTGTGTCTATTGCCACCTCACGTCACGTCACGTCTATACCTCAACTGAAGGAGAATCTGGCACACACTGACATCCATCAAATATCTTGCTGTGATTGATGTTGTCTCTATCGCCACGTCACGTCACGTCACGTCACGGCTAAACCTCAACTGAAGGACAATCTGGCATACACTGACAGCCATCAGCTATCCTGCTGTGATTGATGCTGTGTCTATTGCCACCTCACGTCACGTCACGTCACGTCACGGCTAAGCCTCAACTGCAGGACAATCTGGCACACACTGACAGCCATCAGCTATCTTGCTGTGATTGATGTTGTCTCTATTGCCACGTCACGTCATGTCACGTCACGGCTGAACCTCAACTGAAGAACAATGTAGCACACACTGACAGCCATCAAATATCTTGCTGTAATTGATGCAGTCTCTATTGCCACGTCACGTCACGTCACGTCACGTCACGGCCCAACCTCAACTGAAGAACAATCTAGCACACACTGAAAGCCATCAAATATCTTGCTGTGATTGATGTTGTCTCTATTGCCACGTCACGTCACGACTAAACCTCAACTGCAAAACAATCTGGCACATACTGACAGCCACTACTATCTCGCTGTGATTGATGCTCTCCCTATTGCCACGTCACGTCACCTCCCCTCACGGCTAAATCTCAACAGCAGGACAATCTCGCACAAACTGACAGCCATCAACTATCTTGCAGTGATTGATGCTGTCTCTATTGCCACGTCACGTCACGTCACCTCACGGCAAAACCTCAACTGCAGGGCATTCTGGCACACACTGACAGCCATCAACTATCTTGCATTGATTGATGCGGTCTCTATTGCCACGTCACGTCACGTGACGTCACGGCTAAACCTCAAATGAAGGAAAATCTAGCACACACTGACAGCCATTAACTATCTTGCTGTGATTGATGCTGTCTCTATTGCCACGTCACGTCAAGTCACCTCACGGCTAAACCTCAACTGAAGAACAATCTAGCACGCACTGACAGCCATCAAATATCTAGCTGTAATTGATGCTGTCTCTATTACCACGTCACGTCACGGCTAATCCTCCACTGCAGGACAATCTCGCACACACTGACGGCCATTACTATCTTGCTGTGATAGATGCCCTCTCTATTGCCACGTCACGTCACGTCACCTCACGGCTAAACCTCAACAGCAGGACAATCTGGCACAAACTGACAGCCATCAACTATCTTGCAGTGATTGATGCTGTCTCTATTGCCACGTCACGTCACGTCACCTCACGGCAAAACCTCAACTGCAGGACAATCTGGCACACACTGACAGTCATCAATTATCTTGCTGTGATTGATGCGGTCTCTATTGCCACGTCACGTCACGTCACGTCACGGCTAAACCTCAACTGAAGGACAATCTGGCACACACTGAAAGCCATCAACTATCTTGCTGTGGTTGATGCTGTGACTATTGCCACTTCACATCACGGCTAAACCTCAACTGCAGGACAATCTGGCATACACTGACAGCCATAGACTATCTTGCTGTGATTGATGCTGTGTCTATTGCCACGTCACGTCACGGCTAAACCTCAACTGAAGGACAGTCTGGCACACACTGACAGCCATCAACTATCTTGCTGTGGTTGATTGTGTGTCTACTGCCACGGCACGTCACGGCTAAACCTCAGCTGCAGGTCAATCTGGCACACACTGACACCCTTCAACTATGTTGCTGTGATTGATTCTGTCCCTATTGCCACGTCACGTCACGTAACGTCACGTCACGTCATGGCTAAACCTCAACTGCAGGACAATCTGGCACACATTGACAGCCGTAAACTATCTTGCTGTGATTGACACTGTCTCTATTGCCACGTCACGTGACGTCACGTCACGGCTAAACCTCAACTGCAGGACAATCTGGCACACACTGACAGCCATCAACTATCTTGCTGTGATTGATGTCTCTATTTCCACGTCACGTCACCTCACGTCGCGGATAAACCTTAACTGAAGAACAATCTGGCACACACTGACAGCCATCAACTATCTTGCTGTGATTGATGTCTCCACTGCCACGTTACGTGACGTCACGTCACGTCTTAACCTCAACTGAAGTACAATCTGGCACACACTGACAGCCATAGGCTATCTTGCTGTGATTGATGTTGTCTCTATTGCCACGTTACGTCACGTCACGGCTTAACCTCAGCTGCCGGACAATCTGGCATACACTGACAGCCATCTTGCTGTGTTTGATGCTGTGTCTATTGCCGCGTCACGTCACGGCTAAACCTCAACTGGTGGACAATCTGGCACACACTGACAGCCATAAACTATCTTGCTGTGGTTGATACTGTGTCTATTGCCACGTCAGGTCACGGCTAAACCTCAACTGAACGACAATCTGGCACACACTGACAGCCATAGACTATCTTGCTGTGATTGATGCTGTGTGGATTGCCACGTCACGTCACGGCTAAACCTCAACTGAAGGACAATCTGGCACACACTGAATGCCCTGAACTATCTTGCTGTGGTTGGTGCTGTGTCTATTGCCACGTCACGTCACGGCTAAACCTCAACTGCAGGACAATAATGCATACACTGACAGCCATAGACTATCTTGCTGTCTTTGATGCTGTGTCTATTGCCACGTCACGTCACGGCTAAACCTCAACTGAAGGACAATCTGGCACACACTGACAGCCATCAACTATCTTGCTGTGGTAGAAGCTGTGTCCATTGCCACGTCAAGTCACGGGTAAACCTCAACTGAAGGACAATCTGGCACAAACTGACAGCCACCAACTATCTTGCTGTGATTGATGTTGTCTCTATTGCCACGTCACGTCACGTCACGTCTAAACCTCAACTGAAGCACAATTATGGCACACTGACAGCCATCAGCTATCTTGCTGTGATTGATGTTGTCCCTATTGCCACGCCACGTCTTGACTAAACCTCAACTGAAACACAATCTGGCACACACTGACAGCCATCAACTATCTTGCCGTGATTCATGTTGTCGCTCTTGCCACGTCACGTCACGTCACGACATGGCTAAGCCTCAACTGTAGGACAATCTGGCACACAGTGACAGCAATAAACTATCTTGCCGTGATTGATGCTGTCTCCATTACCACGTCACGTCACGTCACATCACGTCACGACTGAACCTCAACTGAAGGAGAATCTGGCACACACTGACAGCCATCAACTATCTTGCTGTGATTGATGCTGTCTCCATTGCCACGTCACGTCACGTCACGTCACGACTAAACCTCAACTGAAGGACAATCTGTCACAAACTGACAGCCATCAACTATCTTACTGTGATTGTTGCTGTCCCCACTGCCACGTCACGTCACGTCACGTCACAACTAAACCTGAACTGAAGGACAATCTGGCACACACTGACAGCCCCCAAATATGTTGCCGTGATTGATGTCTCTATTGCCACGTCACGTTAAGTCACGTCACGGCTAAACCTCAACTGCAGGAAAATCTGGCATACACTGACAGCCATCAGCTATCTTGCTGTGATTGGTGTTGTCTCTATTGCGACGTCATGTCACGTCACGTCACGACTAAACCTCAACTGCACGACAATGTGGCATACACTGACAGCCATCAACTATCTTGCTGTGATTGATGTTTTCTCTCTTGTCACGTCACGTCACGGCACGTCACGGCTAAACCTCAACTGCAGGACAATCTGGCATACACCGACAGCCATCAACCATCTTGCTGTGATTGATGCTGTCTCTATAGCCACGTCACGTCACGACTAAACCTCAACTGCAGGACAATCTGGCACACACTGACAGCCATCAACTATCTTGCTGTGATTTATGTTGTCTCTATTGTCACGTCACGTCACGTCACGAATACACCTCCACTGCAGGACAATCTGGCACACACTAACAGCCATCAACTATCTCGCTGTGATTGATGTTGTGTCTATTGCCACGTCACGTCACGCAAACCTCAACTGAAGGACAATCTGGCACACACTGACCGCCATCAGCTATCTTGCTGTGATCCATGTTGTCTCTATTGCCACGTCACGTCTAAACCTCAACTGAAGGGCAATCTGGCACACACTGACAGCAATCAACTATCTTGTTTTGATATCTGCTGTCTCTATTGCCACGTTACGTCCCGTCACGACTAAACCTCAACTGAAAGACAATCTGGCAACCACTGGCAGCCATCAGCTATCTTGCTGTGATTGATGTTGTGTCTGTTGCCACGTCACATCACGGCTAACCCTCAACTAAGTCCAATCTGAAACACACTGACAGCCTTCAACAATCTTGCTGTGATTGATGTGGTCTCTATTACCACGCCACGTCACGTCACGTCATGTCTAAACCTCAACTGAGGGACAATCCGGCACACACTGACAGGCATCAGCTATCTTGCTGGGAATGATTTTGTCTCTATTACCACGCCACGTCACCCCACGTCATGTCTAAACCTCAACTGAGGGACAATCTGGCACACACTGACAGCCATCAGCTATCTTGCTGTGATTGGTGTTGTCTCTATTGCGACGTCATGTCACGTCACGTCACGACTAAACCTCAACTGCACGACAATGTGGCATCCACTGACAGCCATCAACTATCTTGCTGTGATTGATGTTTTCTCTCTTGTCACGTCACGTCACGGCTAAACCTCAACTGCAGGACAATCTGGCATACACCGACAGCCATCAACCATCTTGCCGTGATTGATGCTGTCTCTATTGCCACGTCACGTCACGACTAAACCTCAACTGCAGGACAATCTGGCACACACTGACAGCCAGCAACTATCTTGCTGTGATTTATGTTGTCTCTATTGTCACGTCAGGTCACGTCACGACTACACCTCAACTGCAGGACAATCTGGCACACACTAACAGCCATCAACTATCTCGCTGTGATTGATGTTGTGTCTATTGCCACGTCACGTCACGTAAACCTCAACTGAAGGACAATCTGGCACACACTGACCGCCATCAGCTACCTTGCTGTGATCCATGTTGTCTCTATTGCCACGTCACGTCTAAACCTCAACTGAAGGGCAATCTGGCACACACTGACAGCAATCAACTATCTTGTTTTGATATCTGCTGTCTCTATTGCCACGTTACGTCCCGTCACGACTAAACCTCAACTGAAAGACAATCTGGCAACCACAGGCAGCCATCAGCTATCTTGCTGTGATTGATGTTGTGTCTGTTGCCACGTCACATCACGGCTAACCCTAAACTAAGTCCAATCTGGAACACACTGACAGCCTTCAACAATCTTGCTGTGATTGATGTGGTCTCTATTACCACGCCACGTCACCTCACGTCATGTCTAAACCTCAACTGAGGGACAATCTGGCACACACTGACAGCCATCAGCTATCTTGCTGTGATTGGTTTTTTCTCTATTGCGACGTCATGTCACGTCACGTCACGACTAAACCTCAACTGCACGACAATGTGGCATCCACTGACAGCCATCAACTATCTTGCTGTGATTGATGTTTTCTCTCTTGTCACGTCACGTCACGGCTAAACCTCAACTGCAGGACAATCTGGCATACACCGACAGCCATCAACCATCTTGCCGTGATTGATGCTGTCTCTATTGCCACGTCACGTCACGACTAAACCTCAACTGCAGGACAATCTGGCACACACTGACAGCCAGCAACTATCTTGCTGTGATTTATGTTGTCTCTATTGTCACGTCAGGTCACGTCACGACTACACCTCAACTGCAGGACAATCTGGCACACACTAACAGCCATCAACTATCTCGCTGTGATTGATGTTGTGTCTATTGCCACGTCACGTCACGTAAACCTCAACTGAAGGACAATCTGGCACACACTGACCGCCATCAGCTACCTTGCTGTGATCCATGTTGTCTCTATTGCCACGTCACGTCTAAACCTCAACTGAAGGGCAATCTGGCACACACTGACAGCAATCAACTATCTTGTTTTGATATCTGCTGTCTCTATTGCCACGTTACGTCCCGTCACGACTAAACCTCAACTGAAAGACAATCTGGCAACCACAGGCAGCCATCAGCTATCTTGCTGTGATTGATGTTGTGTCTGTTGCCACGTCACATCACGGCTAACCCTAAACTAAGTCCAATCTGGAACACACTGACAGCCTTCAACAATCTTGCTGTGATTGATGTGGTCTCTATTACCACGCCACGTCACCTCACGTCATGTCTAAACCTCAACTGAGGGACAATCTGGCACACACTGACAGCCATCAACTATCTTGCTGTGATATATGTTGTCTCTATTGTCACGTCACGTCACGTCACGACTACAGCTCAACTGCAGGACAATCTGGCACACACTAACAGCCATCAACTATCTCGCTGTGATTGATGTTGTGTCTATTGCCACGTCACGTCACGTAAACCTCAACTGAAGGACAATCTGGCACACACTGACCGCCATCAGCTATCTTGCTGTGATCCATGTTGTCTCTATTGCCACGTCACGGCTAAACCTCAACTGGAGGACAATCTGGCACACACTGACAGCCGTAAACTATCTTGCTGTGATTGACGCTGTCTCTATTGCCACGTCACGTGACGTCACGTCACGGCTAAACCTCAACTGCAGGACAATCTGGCACACACTGATAGCCGTAAACTATCTCGCTGTGATTGACGCATTCTCTATTGCCACGTCACGTGACGTCACGTCACGGCTACACCTCAACTGCAGGACAATCTGGCACACACTGACAGCCATCAACTATCTTGCTGTGATTGATGCTGTCTCTATTGCCACGTCACGTCACGACTAAACCTCAACTGCAGGACAATCTGGCACACACTGACAGCCATCAACTATCTTGCTGTGATTTATGTTGTCTCTATTGTCACGTCACGTCACGTCACGACTACACCTCATCTGCAGGACAATCTGGCACACACTAACAGCCATCAACTATCTCGCTGTGATTGATGTTGTGTCTATTGCCACGTCACGTCACGAAAACCGCAACTGAAGGACAATCTGGCACACACTGACCGCCATCAGCTATCTTGCTGTGATCCATGTTGTCTTTATTGCCACGTCACGTCTAAACCTCAACTGAAGGGCAATCTGGCACACACTGACAGCAATCAACCATCTTGTTTTGATATCTGCTGTCTCTATTGCCACGTTACGTCCCGTCACGACTAAACCTCAACTGAAAGACAATCTGGCAACCACTGGCAGCCATCAGCTATCTTGCTGTGATTGATGTTGTGTCTGTTGCCACGTCACATCACGGCTCACCCTCAACTAAGTCCAATCTGGAACACACTGACAGCCTTCAACAATCTTGCTGTGATTGATGTGGTCTCTATTACCACGCCACGTCACCTCACGTCATGTCTAAACCTCAACTGAGGGACAATCTGGCACACACTGACAGGCATCAGCTATCTTGCTGTGAATGATTTTGTCTCTATTGCTACGTCACGTCACGTCATGTCTAAACCTCAACTGAGGGACAATCTGGCACACACTGACAGGCATCAGCTATCTTGCTGTGAATGATTTTGTCTCTATTACCACGCCACGTCACCTCACGTCATGTCTAAACCTCAACTGAGGGACAATCTGGCACACACTGACAGCCATCAACTATCTTGCTGTGATTTATGTTGTCTCTATTGTGACGTCACGTCACGTCACGACTACAGCTCAACTGCAGGACAATCTGGCACACACTAACAGCCATCAACTATCTCGCTGTGATTGATGTTGTGTCTATTGCCACGTCACGTCACGTAAACCTCAACTGAAGGACAATCTGGCACACACTGACCGCCATCAGCTATCTTGCTGTGATCCATGTTGTCTCTATTGCCACGTCACGGCTAAACCTCAACTGCAGGACAATCTGGCACACACTGACAGCCGTAAACTATCTTGCTGTGATTGACGCTGTCTCTATTGCCACGTCACGTGACGTCACGTCACGGCTAAACCTCAACTGCAGGACAATCTGGCACACACTGACAGCCGTAAACTATCTTGCTTTGATTGACGCTGTCTCTATTGCCACGTCACGTGACGTCACGTCACGGCTACACCTCAACTGCAGGACAATCTGGCACACACTGACAGCCATCAACTATCTTGCTGTGATTGATGCTGTCTCTATTTCCACGTCACGTCACCTCACGTCGCGGATAAACCTTAACTGAAGAACAATCTGGCACACACTGACAGCCATCAACTATCTTGCTGTGATTGATGTCTCCACTGCCACGTCACGTCACGTCACGTCACGTCACGTCTTAATCTCAACTGAAGTACTATCTGGCACACACTGACAGCCATAGGCTATCTTGCTGTGATTGATGTTGTCTCTATTGCCACGTTACGTCACGTCACGGCTTAACCTCAGCTGCAGGACAATCTGGCATACACTGACAGCCATCTTGCTGTGTTTGATGCTGTGTCTATTGCCACGTCACGTCACGGCTAAACCTCAACTGGTGGACAATCTGGCACACACTGACAGCCACAGAATATCTTGCTGTGACTGTTGCTGTGTCTATTCCACGTCACATCACGACTAAACCTCAAGTGAAGGACAATCGGGCACACACTGACAGCCATCAACGATCTTGCTGTGGTTGATACTGTGTCTATTGCCACGTCAGGTCACGGCTAAACCTCAACTGAAGGACAATCTGGCACACACTGACAGCCATCAACTATGTTGCTGTGGTTGATGCTGTGTCTATTGCCACGTCATGTCACGGCTAAACCTCAACTGAACGACAATCTAGCACACACTGACAGCCATCAACTATCTTGCTGTGGTTGATGCTGTGTCTATTGCCACGTCACGTCACGGCTAAACCTCAACTGCAGGACAATCTGGCATACACTGACAGCCATAGACTATCTTGCTGTGATTGATGCTGTGTCGATTGCCACGTCACGTCACGGCTAAACCTCAACTGAAGGACAATCTGGCACACACTGAATGCCATGAACTATCTTGCTGTGGTTGGTGCTGTGTCTATTGCCACGTCACGTCACGGCTAAACCTCAACTGCAGGACAATAATGCATACACTGACAGCCATAGACTATCTTGCTGTCTTTGATGCTGTGTCTATTGCCAAGTCACGTCACGGCTAAACCTCAACTGAAGGACAATTTAGCACACACTGACAGCCATCAACTATCTTGCTGTGGTAGATGCTATGTCCATTGCCACGTCAAGTCACGGCTAAACCTCAACTGAAGGACAATCTGGCACAAACTGACAGCCACCAACTATCTTGCTGTGATTGATGTTGTCTCTATTGCCACGTCACGTCACGTCACGTCTAAACCTCAACTGAAGCACAATCTGGCACACTGACAGCCATCAGCTATCTTGCTGTGTTTGATGTTGTCCCTATTGCCACGTCACGTCTTGACTAAACCTCAACTGAAGCACAATCTGGCACACACTGACGGCCATCAACTATCTTGCCGTGATTCATGTTGTCGCTCTTGCCATGTCACGTCACGTCACGTCACGTCATGGCTAAACCTCAACTGTAGGACAATCTGGCACACAGTGACAGCCATAAACTATCTTGCCGTGATTGATGCTGTCTCCATTGCCACGTCACGTCACGTCACGTCACGTCACGTCACGTCACGTCACGACTGAACCTCAACTGAAGGAGAATCTGGCACACACTGACAGCCATCAACTATCTTGCTGTGATTGATGCTGTCTCCATTGCCACGTCACGTCACGTCACGACTAAACCTCAACTGAAGGACAATCTGTCACAAACTGACAGCCATCAACTATCTTACTGTGATTGTTGCTGTCCCCACTGCCACGTCACGTCACGTCACAACTAAACCTGAACTGAAGGACAATCTGGCACACACTGACAGCCCCCAAATATGTTGCCGTGATTGATGTCTCTATTGCCACGTCACGTTAAGTCACGTCACGGCTAAACCTCAACTGCAGGACAATGTGGCATACACTGGCAGCCATCAGCTATCTTGCTGTGATTGGTGTTGTCTCTATTGCGACGTCACGTCACGTCACGTCACGTCACGACTAAACCTCAACTGCACCACAGTGTGCCATACACTGACAGCCATCAACTATCTTGCTGTGATTGATGTTTTCTCTATTGTCACGTCACGTCACGTCACGTCACGGCTAAACCTCAACTGCAGGACAATCTGGCATACACCGACAGCCATCAACCATCTTGCTGTGATTGATGCTGTCTCTATTGCCACGTCACGTCACGACTAAACCTCAACTGCAGGACAATCTGGCACACACTGACAGCCATCAACTATCTTGCTGTGATTTATGTTGTCTCTATTGTCACGTCACGTCACGTCACGACTACACCTCAACTGCAGGACAATCTGGCACACATTAACCGCCATCAACTATCTCGCTGTGATTGATGTTGTGTCTATTGCCACGTCACGTCACGTCCCGGCTAAACCTCAACTGAAGGACAATCTGGCACACACTGACCGCCATCAGCTATCTTGCTGTGATCCATGTTGTCTCTATTGCCACGTCACGTCTAAACCTCAACTGAAGGGCAATCTGGCACACACTGACAGCAATCAACTATCTCTCCGTGATATCTGCTGTCTCTATTGCCACGTCACGTCACATCACCGCTAACCCTCAACTAAGTCCAATCTGGAACACACTGATAGCCTTCAACAATCTTGCTGTGATTGATGCTGTCTCTATTACCACGCCACGTCACCTCACGTCATGTCTAAACCTCAACTGAGGGACAATCTGGCACACACTGACAGGCATCAGCTATCTTGCTGTGAATGATTTTGTCTCTATTGCCACGTCACGTCAAGGCTACACTACAACTGAAGGACAATCTGACTCACACTGACAGCCATTAACTATCTTGCTGTTAATGATTTTGTCTCCATTGCCTCGTCACGTGAAGGCTAACCCACAACTGAAGGACAATCTGATACACACTGGCCGCCATCAACTATCTTGCTGTGATTGATTTTCTCTCTATTACCACGTCACGTCAGGCATCGGCTAAACCTCAACTGAAGGACAATCTGGCACACACTCACAGCCATCAAGTATGTTGCTGTGATTGATGCTGTCTCTATTGCCACGCCACGTCACGTCACGTCACGGCTAAACCTCAACTGCAGGACAATCTGGCACCCACTGACAGCCATCAACTATCTTGCTGTGATTGATGCTGTCTCTATTGCCACGTCACGTCACGTCACGTCACGGCTAAACCTCAACTGCAGAACAATCTAGCACACACTGACAGCCATCAAATATATTGCTGTAATTGATGCTGTCTCTATTGCCACGTCACGTCACGTCACGGCTAAACCTGAACTGAAGGACAATCTAGCACACACTGACAGCCATCAAATATCTTACTGTAATTGATCATGTGTCTATTGCCACGTCACCTCACGTCATGTCACGTCATGTCTAAACCTCAACTGCAGGACAATCTGGCACACACTGACAGCCATCAACTATCTTGCTGTGATTTATGCTGTCTCTATTGCCACGTCACGTTACGTCACGTCACGTCATGGCTAAACCTCAACTGCAGGACAATCTGGCACACACTGACAGCCATCAACCATCTTGCTGTGATTAATGCTGTCTCTATTGCCACGTCACATCACGTGACGGCTAAACCTCAAGTGCAGGACAATCTGGCACACACTGACAGCCATCAACTACCTTGCTGTGATTGATGCTGTCTCTATTACCACGTCACGTCACATCACGTGACGGCTAAACCTCAACTGCAGGATAATCTGCCACACACTGACCGCCATCAACTACCTTGTTGTAATTGATGCTGTCTCTATTGCCACATCACGTCACATCACGTGACGGCTAAACCTCAACTGCAGGACAATCTGGCACACACTGACAGCCTTCAACTATCTTGCTGTGATTGATGGTGTGTCTATTGCCACGTCACGTCATGTCACGTCACGTCATGGCCAAACCTGAAGTGCGGGACAATCTGGCACACACTGACAGCCGTAAACTATCTTGCCGTGATTGATGTTGTCTCTATTGCCACGTTAGGTCACCTCACGTCGCTGCTAAACCTTAACTGTAGAACAATCTGGCACACACTGACAGCCATCAACTATCTTGCTGTGATTGATGTCTCCATTGCCACGTCACGTCACGTCACGTCTAAACCTCAACTGAAAGACAATCTGGCACACACTGACAGCCATCAACTATCTTACTGTGATTGATGTTGTCTCTATTGCCACGTCACGTCACGTCACGTCACGGCTAAACCTCAACTGAAGGACAATCTGGCACACACTCACAGCCATCAGCTATCTTGCTGTGTTTGATGCTGTGTCTTTTGCCACGTCACGTCACGGCTAAACCTCAACTGAAGGACAATCTGGCACACACTGACAGCCATAGACTATCTTGCTGTGATTGGTGCTGTGTCTATTGCTACGTCACGTCACGGCTAAACCTCAACTGAAGGACAATCTGGCACACACTGACAGCCATCAACTATCTTGCTGTGGTTGATGCTGTGTCTGTTGCCACGTCACGTCTCGGCTAAACCTCAACTGAAGGACAATCTGGCACAAACTGCAAACTAAGAGCCACGAACTATCTTGCTATGATTTATGTTGTCTCTATCGCCACGTCACGTCACGTCACGTCACGTCTAAACCTCAACCGAAGCACAATCTGGCACACTGACAGCCATCAGCTATCTTGCTGTGATTGTTGTTGTCCCTATTGCCACGTCACGTCACGTCACGACTAAACCTCAAATGAAGGACAGTCTGGCACACACTGACAGCCATCAACTATCTTGCCGTGATTGATGTTGTCTCTCTTGCCACGTCACGTCACGACTAAACCTCAACTGCAGGACAATCTGGCACACACTGACAGCCATCAACTATCTTGCTGTGATTTATGTTGTCTCTATCGTCACGTCACGTCACGACTAAACCTCAACTGCAGGACAATCTGGCACACACTGACAGCCATCAACTATCTTGCTGTGATTGATGTTGTGTCCATTGGCACGTCACGTCACGGCTAAACCACAACTGAAGGACAATCTGACACACACTGACAGCCATCAACTATCTTGCTGTGATTGATGCTGTCTCTATTGCCACGTCACGACTAAACCTCAACTGCAGGACAACCTGGCACACACTGACAGCCATCAACTATCTTGCTGTGATTTATGTTGTCTCTATCGTCACGTCACGTCACGTCACGACTAAACCTCAACTGCAGGACTATCTGGCACACACTGACAGCCATCAACTATCTTGCTGTGATTGATGTTGTGTCTATTGCCACGTCACGTCACGGCTAAACCACAACTGAAGGACAATCTGACACACACTGACAGCCATCAACTATCTCGCCGTGATTGATGTTGTCTCTCTTGCGACGTCACGTCACGTCACGTCATGGCTAAACCTCAACTGTAGGACAATCTGGCACACACTGACAGCCATAAACTATCTTGCCGTGATTGATGCTGTCTCTATTGCCACGTCACGTCACGTCACGTCACGTCTAAACCTCAACTGAAGGTCAATCTGGCACACACTGACAGCCATCAACTATCTTGCTGTGATTGATGTTGTCTCTATTGCCACGTCACGTCACGGCTATACCTCAATTGAAGGACAATCTGGCACACACTTACAGCCATAAACTATCTTGCTGTGTTTGATGCTGTGTCTACTGCCACGTCACGTCACGGCTAAACCTCAACTGAAGGACAATCTGGTACACACTGACAGCCATCAACTATCTTGCTGTGATTGATGCTGTGTCTATTGCCACGTCACGTCACGGCTAAACCTCAACTGAAGGACAATCTGGCACACACTGACAGCCATCAACTATCTTGCTGTGATTGATGTCTCTATTGCCACGTCACGTCACGTCACGTCTGAACCTCAACTGAAGGACAATCTTGCACACACTGACAGCAATCAACTATCTTGCTGTGATTGCTGCTGTCTTTATTGCCACGTTACGTCCCGTCACGACTAAACGTTAACTGAAGGACAATCTGGCACACACTGACAGCCATCAACTATCTTGCTGTGATTGATGCATTCTCTATTGCCACGTCACGTCACGTCACGTCACGACTAAACCTCAACTGAAGGACAATGTGGCACACACTGACAGCCGTCAACTATCTTGCTGTGATTGATGTATCTATATTGCCACGTCACGTCTAAACCTCAACTGAAGGACAATCTGGCACACACTGGCAGCCATCAAATATCTTGCTGTGATTGATGGTGTCTATATTGCCACGTCACGTCTAAACCTCAACTGAAGGACAATCTGGCATACAGTGAGAGCCATCAACTATCTTGCTGTGATTGATGTTGTCTCTATTGCCACGTCACGTCACGGCTAAACCTCAATTGAAGGCCAATCTGGCACACACTGACAGCCGTCAACTATCTTGCTGTGGTTGATGTTGTCTCTATTGCCACGTCACGTCACGGCTAAACCTCAACTGAAGGCCAATCTGGCACACAGTGACTGCCGTTAACTATCTTGTTGTAATTGATGTTGTCTCTATTGCCACGTCACGTCGCGGCTAAATCTCAACTGAAGGCTAATCTGGCACACAGTGACAGCCATCAACTATCTTGCTGTGATTGATGTTGTCTCTATTGCCACGTCACGTCACGGCTAAACCTCAACTGAAGGACAATCTGGCACACAGTGACAGCCATCAACTATCTTGCTGTGATTGATGTTGTCTCTATTGCCACGGCACGTCACGGCTAAACCTCAACTGAAGGCGAATCTGGCACACAGTGACAGCCATCAACTATCTTGCTGTGATTGATGTTGTCCCTATTGCCACGTCAGGTCACGTGACGGCTAAACCTCAACTGAAGGACAATCTGGTACACACTGATAGCCATCAACTATCTTCCTGTGATTGATGCTGTGTCTATTGCCACGTCACGTCACGGCTAAACCTCAACTGATGGACAATCTGACAGACACTGACAGCCATCAGGTATCTTGCTGTGATTGATGTTGTCTCTATTGCCACGTCACGTCACGTCACGTCTAAACCTCAACGGAAGGACAATCTGGCACACACTGACAGCAATCAACTATCTCGCTGTGATTGCTGCTGTCTCTTTTGCCACGTTACGTCCCGTCACGACTAAACCTCAACTGAAGGACAATCTGGCACACACTGACAGCCATCAACTATCTTGCTGTGATTGATGCTGTCTCTATTGCCACGTCACGTCACGACTAAACCTCAACTGAAGGACAATGTGGCACACACTGACAGCCGTCAACTATCTTGCTGTGATTGATGTTGTCTCTATTGCCACGTCACGTCACGTCACGTCACGTCACGGCTAAACCTCAACTGAAGGACAATGTGGCACACACTGACAGCCATCAACTATCTTGCTGTGATTGATGTTGTCTCTATCTCCACGTCACGTCACGTCACGACTAAACCTCAACTAAAGGACAATCTGGCACACACTGACAGCCGTCAACTATCTTGCTGTGATTGATGTTGTCTCTATTGCCACGTCACGTCACGTCACGACTAAACCTCAACTAAAGGACAATCTGGCACACACTGACAGCCGTCAACTATCTTGCTGTGATTGATGTTGTCTCTATTGCCACGTCACGTCACGTCACGGCTAAACCTCAACTGAAGGCTTACCTGGCACACACTGACAGCCGTCAACTATCTTGCTGTGATTGATGTTGTCTCTATTGCCACGTCACGTCACGTCACGACTAAACCTCAACTAAAGGACAATCTGGCACACACTGACAGCCGTCAACTATCTTGCTGTGATTGATGTTGTCTCTATTGCCACGTCACGTCACGTCACGACTAAACCTCAACTAAAGGACAATCTGGCACACACTGACAGCCGTCAACTATCTTGCTGTGATTGATGTTGTCTCTATTGCCACGTCACGTCACGTCACGGCTAAACCTCAACTGAAGGCTTATCTGGCACACACTGACAGCCGTCAACTATCTTGCTGTGATTGATGTTGTCTCTATTGCCACGTCACGTCACGGCTAAACCTCAACTGAAGGCTTATCTGGCACACACTGACAGCCGTCAACTCGCTTGCAAAACGAAATGAAACCATTAGTTGAGTGATGTGCAACAACAATTGCAACATTGCGAAGGTGAAACTAGTGCTTGGAAAAACTCAGGGATATGAAACAATATGCAAGATAAGTAAAATAATGAAGGGAGAACATTGTGATGTGAGGAACTTGCTCCACAAGTACAGAGGATTTGGAATGTCTCGCAACGTGCTGGCGCTCCTTGACACTGTTGCAAGTCCGGCCAACTGAGGTTAGGCTTTTTGGAACCCGAGGGTTATTTAATTCTATCTGTTTCAATTTCTTGTCCCAGAAGGTCCATTGCTGGTTGCTCAATCAGAAGAAGCATTTCTTTCATGTAGTTTTTCTTGTTCTTTGTTTTTCGTATCATTTGACTGTAGTACTTTCAAGCTTATTCATTGAATATATAATTGAAAACGAATTTATTAATTTTTAGGTATCCCTTCTTTACGTCCCTTTCCCAATCTTTTGGTCCTTTTTGGGATTTTTGAGGTCTTTTTAGAGTTACTTTCTGGCAGTTGATAGGTCATCAACTTCCTAGTGCTAGATTACATACAATATAGCTACCTCGACTAGGCATAGAAAATGCCTTGCAGGGTACACCTGCTCAGGATTCACAGAAAAAGAAACAAAGCATTAAAAACAGAATTTCTATCCACGATCTAACAAGGTTAGCGGGCGTATCAAACCTATTTGGCTACCTGAGTGACCCTCTTCTATATTTATGTGGCTTAAAACTTGCTAATGCTCTCTGATAAACATTTTTGTTATGCTTATCCGTTCCACCCGGCTGCATTATTCTTTCACCTGGACATGTGCAGTTTAACGTTGGAACATAGCCATGGCCGGAACTAGAACCGCGGACCTTCGGGATTAAGATATCTGCCCCGTCATGTGTAAGGGATTAAAATTGACATTCTTAAACTACCGTTTGTTTTTAAGATATGCGTACCTCAATGTAGGTATTTCTTACAAATGTTTCCATTGGTCCACAGTGCTTTCCGCAGTTGCTAGCTCTCCGGTATGATGATTCCACGTGAGTTCTATATGAATAAAATCAGCAAGATTTGTCATGTTAACCCTTGGCATTCACTGACAATCCCATCATCTCTTCAACATTTAATGGCAAGTACATTTTTACAAGCAGAAGAAAAGTCAAAGCACATGCAATGCAGTTACTGCAACTTTTTTCTCTAAGAAAACAAAAATTAAAGAGTTCGTCAGTCATAGGTGTTTAAGGTACTTGTTGCAATTTAATAAATTAATTTTCCTAGCCCCTTGTCATTGGAACTATTTTTATGAAACATTAAATTAAAGCCTGTTCAAGAGTAAACGTTCTAAGTTGATACAGAAGATTATATATATCTTCTGAAAGGAACTAGCCTATAATCGCTCCACCCTTAGATCCGCACCTGATATAAACACAAGCTGTCAACAACTAACCCGCGACACACCGGAAACCGAAGCACACTACAAAATATAGTACCTTAAATATTGGCGATTTTCTGAGTTTTCAAGATGTACGACAACCCTGGTAAAGACTACTTGAACATAACACGATAGCAGCACTGTTTCTACAACTGCCGAGTAAATATCGGTCTGTTGCATCACAAACACGAAGCATGAGTCCACATGGCGTTTGTTTGTGTTATCACGGAGGGATACAAGAATGCTGGCCGTCCTCCCGGACTGGCCCAGCCAATCACGAGGCAGCAGTGCCTCAGAACTCTCAGTAATCAACCTTGAATGACGCATTCGGTTCCGAGGACATGGCTAAGTTCATTCAGCTGGCAACCTGGTTTGCCGACTTGGTACAGCGTTCCCTCCCGGTCCTACGACGCTTGTGGGCAGTCATAAACAACCCCGAGATTTCCGCTGTGAAGAAGCACCTCGCGGTGCTTCAAACGGCTCAGGAACTCTATTCTAACTCCATGAGCTCTTAATGGCGCATAGAACTGTGCGTTCATTTAGAGCTGCGTTCTGGAACGCAAATGGAGTTAGGGACCAGAGACCTGGCCTGTTGGAGTTCGTAGACAGTCACGGGATTGATATCCTGATGGTCTGTGAAACGCACTTGCACGCCGGTATACAGTTTACCCTGCCAAGTTCCGCCGCCCATCGATCTGATCGGGTCGGCCGACAGGGCGGTGGTACTGCCATTTTCATTAAGAACCATCTCACCCACACTCCTGTTACCATTCCTCCGCTACAACACCTGGAAGCAACCGCCATAAGGTTATCCTTAGCCGAGAACGACCTAGTGCTTGTGGCGGTGTATGACCCGCCGGATGGGCGCTTCCATGAAGCGGACATCACGGCACTCCTGAACCTACACCACAGGGTTTGCATTGCAGGCGACTTCAACGCAAAACACCCAAGCTGGCACAGCCGCACCCAGGACGTTAAGGGCCGGGGACTGCACCGTCTCATTAGTGGGAACCCCGCCCTTCAAGCTCACGGGCCGAGAGGTCCAACTCACTACACGGCACATGGCGCCGCGGATATCATCGATTTCATGATCACCAAAAACATTCCATTTCACTTGGACCTCTCTGTGATTAACGCTCTGGACTCTGATCACAACCCTGTTGTGGTCGACTCAGACGTTAATCTCACCGCGCTGGGAGTGCCGGACTGGGTAGAAGAAGTCGACTGGGACGCAGCCGTCCTAGACCTTCAAAACTCCGTGGAAGCACGTCATCGAATAGACTCGATAGAGGCCCTCGAGGAGGCAGCCGCGGGGTTTTCCACCTCTGTCCTAAATGCGGTGCGTGCTCACACACACCGTATTCCTACCGATGCACCAAACCCAACATCTATCCCTGTCCCACTGAAACGCCTCATTCAAGCAAATAATGCTGTCAGACGGCTATGGCAGAGATTCCGTCATCCTAGGATAGGAGTAATACACCAGAGGTTCAAATCCCTGGTGAGACGACTCCTAAGAAAACATAGGCAAGCAGCTTGGGAAAACACGCTGCGTCACGTAAACCTCCAGGAGAGGAAACCGTGGCGCATCGTCCGAGGCTTGCGGAAAGATAAATCTGTACACCAGCATCCTGTGCATAGCCCTCGGGGAAGACTTGTTTTTGAACCGAGGGAGAAAGCAGAGGCGCTAGCAAACTATCCGGAAACTCAATTCCAGCCCAGGGAAGATCCACAGAACGCCGACCACACTGACCTCGTGGAACAGGCGGTACAAGACTTCCTAGAAGTTGGACCCACGGGCCACGAGAAGTTCCACATCCCGAAAGTTACCCTTCGCGAGGTAACTAACACCATCAAATCCTTAAAAGCCCAAAAATCCCCTGGACAGGACCGTGTAACATTGGAAATGCTCCAGCACCTTACCCTTAGAGCCGTGATTCACTTGACCCGAATTTCCAACGCATGCTTCAGCATGCGTCATTTTCCAGTTGTTTGGAAACAGGCCCGTGTGATGTGCGTCCTAAAGCAGGGCAAAAATCCGGTTTTTCCATCTAGTTACCGATCCATCAGTCTCCTACCAGTTGTCTCGAAAGTATTCGAGAAATTGTTCCTGTTCCGCCTCGGACCTTTATTGGAGGAAAAAGGTCTCCTACCGGAACACTAGTTTGGTTTTCGTTCTGGCCACTCCACGACTGAGCAACTACTGCGTGTAGCCGAGAAAGTTTCCCTGGCTTACCAGGAGAGGGCTAAAACGGTGGCAGTGTTGCTTTACGTGGAAAAGGCATTTTCTACCACTTGGCATGAGGGGCTTGTCTACAAGCTCATATAGCACGAAATCCTCCCCCCATACATTTACTTGGTGGCTAGTTTCCTACAGGAACGTAGCTTCCGAGTGAAAGTGGAGGGTTCATTCCCAAGAGAAAGGCCCATTGGCGCAGGAGTCCCCGAGGGCAGTGTACTGTCACCGGCGCTCTTTGCAGCTTACATGGCCGATCTCCCCACGCACCTAAACACACACATGTCAGTATGCGGACGATCTCATGATCTTCGCTACTAACAAGAACCCGCGCTACAGCTACCGTCAAGTACAAGCCCATCTCTGTACCATCAGTAGATGGTGTGAGAACTGGCGTATGTCTATAAACCCGGAGAAAAGCTCTGCGATTCTCCTGGCGAACACGTTGGCAAACCGGCTCCCGCGAGACCTCGTGCTTCGGCGCCGTCGGATCCCCTGGGTCACTACGGCGAAGTATCTCGGAGTCACGCTGGACCGGCGGCTGACGTATAGACATCACGTCAGGGGCAAGGTACTGCAAGGCCACGCTGCTCTCCGGCAGCTATACCCAATATTCAGTTCCCAAACCATGCCCTTACGCCGGAAGCTCCAGCTGTATCGAGCGATTATCCCGCCTCTGGTCCTGGATGTGAGATCTGGGGAGTGGTGGCAAAGTCCACCTTCATCAGACTCCAGACGTTGCAGAACCGGGCATTAAGGATGATCTATGATACTAGCTGGAGATTTCCTGCCCATATCCTACATGACCATTCCGGTATCCCGTACATTGTCGACGTGATTAAAACTCGCGCTCGAACAATGTACAACAAACTCCAGAACCACCCTAACACTCTGGTGAGTACTCTGGGAAAATACGACCAGAGACAGCCACGCCGACTACCATCCAAAAAATTACCAAAGGACATCTCAAGTCCGGCGGTTTAATTTTGAAGATGGGAAAGGCGAAAATACAATCTGTATTCAAAACAGAGAGAAACAAGTGTTTCTGTTCACTTCTCAGTGAGTGACTGACGGCCAGAACCCTGGTGGGGATTAGCGCGTCACCTGACTGGCTGGAAACGACCAATCAGAAGCCGCGCACTGCCCGCTCGCGGACCAATCCCTGCCAACCACCCCTCCCGCCCCTATAAAAAACCCCTGATCCTAAACATTTGACTCCCATACCGATCCCGACTGCCGACACGGACGGACCTGCGACTACCTGCGACTGCCAGATCGGTTTGCGACGAGCGGCCCAGCGAGCTTCCAGCAGCTGGCGAGACATCGCACTACCTGAGCGCAACCGGACTCTGCACTAGCGTGATATTTGGGCAGAGTGGTAAGGCCGCAGCCCACAGCTCATAGCTGGAATCTCAGGCGCCTTTACCAAGGTTGGCCCTCTACCACTTGCGCTTTTTAGCACCCATTATCCGCTCTTTTTCTCTTGCTATCCTCCTTCCTCTTTGATCTATCTAGGCTAAGCCCCCCTCCCCCCTCTTCTTAGGCTAGGTTTCTTACTGCAGTGTTCAGAAAGGCACAATCCTAAAGAGCAAAGCATCCCAATGCCGTCTGCTCGGAGTAAGGCCTCCCACACCAAAACCACCGACCCCCCTGATACACCTGAGCACCACTCCCCTGGTTCGACTCCGAATGCCTCCTTTTCATCTACTGACTCACCCCAACCTCCCGCCAACCCTCCTACACCCAAAACCCCTACACCCTCCTCTATCCCGCGTCCCATCACTCCAAAAACCCACCCCAACCCAGGACCCGAACCCGGAACCTCACCTGCTCCCCGCGTCCCCCCTACTGTCCCACGCCGTGCCTCCACCTCTACACCTAAACCTGAAGACCCAGCACCCAGCGGCACCCATCCAAACCTCCCGCCAACCCTCCTAAACCCAAAACCCCTATACCCTCCTCTATCCCGCGTCCCATCACTCCGAAAACCAACCCCAACCCAGGACCCGAACCTCCCCTGCTCCCCGCGTCCCCCCTACTGACCCACGCCGTGCCTCCACCTCTACACCTAAACCTGAAGACCCAGCATCCAGCGGCACCCATCCAAACCAGCGAGCACCTGCGGCTCAATTAGAGAGCCGCCGGCACTCGCTGGACTCCAACCTGCCCGGTACCTCCACAGGCACCGCACCTGTTCCAGCACCCCCCCCCAAAGTCACCCTCGGACCAACGCCCTCACCCACCCCTGGAACGAGTCGTCTTGCCCCCGGCCCATACACCTACGCAGCCACCCATTTATATCCATAAAGGGCACTCAGCGGAGCTCAGCAAACTGCTGAGCGATTTTGACCGCGAGTGTCCTAACGATAAATACTCAGTGGTAACTGCACGCATCTCCCGTGACTTCCTGGTGAGAACCAGCACTGCAGCGGATTATAGACAGCTGTACCCATTCTTGCGAGCTCGGGGCATTACTTTCCACGAAACGCCGCGGGACACCACCAGGACTCACCGACTAGTGGTTAAGCCTTTCCCGATGGACAAGGCAGAGGAGGAGATCAAGCACACCCTGGAGGACATGCAAATACATGTCACCAGGGTTGAGCAATTGCAAAAATACAATGCTGCCAGAACACCACTCCCGGTGTACATGGTCGAGGTGGCCTCTGACCAGGACCGGGAGGTGCTCCTGGGCATTGAAGAACTCCTCCACTGCCGAATCAGCGTGGAAGAGTACAGAAGGCCGCTCCTCTCGACCCAATGCAACAAATGCCAGCAGCTGTGCCACACGTCTGACCAGTGCAGGGCGCGTACCATGGTGTGCTCAAAATGCACTGGCAGTCACGACTCAGCTGGCTGTCACGTCCCACCCCACTATAGGACCTGTGCTCTCTGCAGAAGACAAGGGCATGGAGCAAGTACCGGTCATGCCTGGAATACAAAAGGCAACTGCATTTCCTGCGCCAGAACGCAGGCAGGAAACAGCGACCCAACACTCCAGCCCCCCCTGCAATAGAGACAGAGCAACCCCGCGATCCCCCCCCAAAGCCACCCGTCGGCTGCACCAAGCCACCAAACTCCAGCAGCGGGCGGTCCAGACCCCCCAACCACCTCAGGATAGGGTGCCCGCCAACATCGTGCTGCTCGACCTGAGACGCGAAGTTTCACGGCGAATGGCACGTTTGTACAAGACTGGGCCCCAAGTAGCACCCATGACGCCCTTACACCCTACGCACAGGCCCTCACTGCCAACTGGGCGGCCAAAAGTATCCCATGGCACCATGTCAGAGACACGGCCATAGGCGTGCTAAATCTTTTATTAACCAGGCCACTCGAAACTGCTGCGATCATGCAGGAATATGCGCACTTTTTCGCGTTCTTCCGGCATTTCGATCGCTTCACAGAGTAGCTCAACTCGACACCCACTAACACCCCCTTCCCCTCCTCTCAATGGATCTACTAAACAATGACCATCTGCTACGTATAATGACCTGGAACGCGCACGGGGTGCGCCGTAAAAAGCACGAATTAGTCCCCTTCCTCCAGAAACACAACATACGCTTAGCATTACTCACAGAAACACACTTGCAAGCCACTGACAAATTCACCATTCCCGGCTACTTAGTGTACCGCACGGACAGGAACAACCGCGGGGGAGGCACTGCATTAGCTATAAGGCGAGACATCATGCACTGCCACGCCCACATCCCTCCTCTCTCACGCATTGAGGCAACCGCAGCCCACATCGCGATTAATCAGATCCGCGCCACAGTAGTGGCCGCATACAATCCGCCCGACGACATAGATACATCCGATATAGACGTACTGCTTGCTCTAAACCACCAGACATTAATAGCAGGAGACCTAAAAGCTAAACACACGCTCTGGAATTGCACCTCCACTAACTCGGTGGGGGTGCAGCTCCTCCAGCCCGAAAACTCATCTGACTACATCATAGTAGCCCCAGATGAGCCCACTTTTGTTCCCCACCAGCATCGCCAACACCCCGACATTCTGGATATTGCAATTTTACAAACCCTTACCCACCAAGTTGAAATAAAAGTCATCAATGACCGTACATCAGACCACTTACCTCTACTGATCACCATAAATGCTACACCGACCTTAACCCCACCCCTACCGCGCCATAACTGCAACAAGGCAAACTGGCAGCGCTTTCAGGAGAGTGTTAACGCTAACCTGAATCCAATAAACATTGAAACCCCTGAAGATCTAGAGCACGCAGTATCTCACCTAGAAAACACAATCAAATTTACTATCACACAATCAGTCCCGGTCAACCTACCGCGAAAGCACGCCCCTCCAACCACACCAGAACTCCGCGCACTAACCCAGGAACGTAACAAAGCCCGCCGCAAATATCAACACACACGTCACCCTCCAGACCGAAGCAATCTGCAAAGACTAAATGCCCGACTTCGGCAGCTCACTTCCTCTGTAGTCTCCCGCCAGTGGAACACCACACTCCGCGACCTAGACACTAAACACCCTGCAGTATGGCGCATTTCAAAACGTCTGCTACGCGAAACCACACAAATACCCCCTCTACACCATAACAATCACATAGCCACGACAGACGAAGAAAAAGCTGAAGCCCTAGCCGACTCCTTACAACTCATCCTCACGCCGAACGACACGCCCTCTTCCCCAGCCTTTACACTCGAAACCGAAAATACATTTGGAAACTAAAGCACCAGAATAACGCATAACCGTATGCGCAGAATTAACTCTGGAGAAATCAAATGGATCATCCAATACCTCCCTAACCGTAAGGCTCCTGGCCCTGACAAAATTCCAAATGTTGCCCCAAAAAACCTACCCCCACAGTTACTCCAATTTATGGCCGCTATCTTTAATTTCGTACTACAATCAGGATACTTCCCCTTAAGGTGGAAAAACGCAAATGTCCTGCTATTCCCAAAACCCCGTAAAGACCTAACAAACCCCAATAACTATCGCCCCATAAGCCTGCTAAACTCTCTTAGTAAACTGCTGGAAAAAGTCATTCTCAAGCGAATCAACACACACATCATTAAGCACAATATCCTTGTTCCAGAACAATTTGGGTTCCGCACCCAACTGTCCACCACACTCCAAGTACTACGCGCCACGGAATTTATCACTCGCGGTTTCAACGACAACAAATCAACAGGTGCACTGTTTCTCGACATAGAAAGCGCATTTGACAGAGTATGGCACAATGGGCTTCTCCGTAAACTGCAATTTTACAATTTTTCCGACACAATGATACAACTCGTAGCTAATTACCTCTCCGGTAGACAATTCTCCACCATAGTAAACAACGCCCGATTCACTCCCAGACCAATCGCAGCCGGCGTCCCACAAGGAAGTATTCTTGGGCCGGTCCTGTTTAATCTATACATGAACGATCTCCCCCAAATACACCCTGCAACGTACTGTCTCTGTGCAGACGACACCGCCATAATGGCCCACTCCTCCCAACCCAGGATGATACACCGCTACCTCCAAAGGTCCCTTGACAATCTCACAGACTGGCTCACCAAATGGCGCATTAAAATTAACACTGCAAAATGCCACGCTATAATCTTCACAAAACACACCCAACATCGCTACCCTACACATAGATTGCCACCTCTTAAACTCTTCGGAGACAACATAGCCTGGACAAACCAAGTGAAATACCTGGGTGTTCACATGGACCAAGCACTATCCTGGAAAGATCATGTACAGAAAGCTCACCATAAAGCCCGCGCGCACCTACGCAAGTTATACCCCCTAATAAACTACAGTAATTCACTTAAACTCAACACAGCACTCACCCTTTACAAAACACTCATACGACCGATCCTAACCTACGCAGCCCCGGTATGGGGATATGCCGCGCCATCGCACATCAAACGTCTCCAAAGCTTCCAAAATAAGTGCCTACGCATAGTAGCCAAAGTACCAAAAACAGCTCCCTCGGATATCCTACACGCTGAGCTCAAGGTTCACACGATCGAACAGTTCATAAAGCAGCTCGCCTACAAACTATATGCCTCCCTCCCCCGCAACAATAACCCACTAGCCCGCGACTTAGGCCACTACGACACCTATTATGGTAAATACCAACGACCACTCTCACTATTTGACCGTACACTCGCCCCAAACCAAGCGGCTTTAGATGCCCGCATACACCTCGCGCAGCTAGTTCCCCCATAACCCATAGCACAACCATGGGCTCCCACACAACATACCTAACCTTCACAGCCTGACCTGCGTACTCTAGTAGACTACACATGAATCAGTCTTGAATTATTATGCTAATCACCATAACTCTCATCATTTCAGCATCGACAATCTTCAACCAGCACGTGCTGCCGAGACACCAGGGACTAACCGGTAATGTACGGCGAACCCCGCCCCACACACTTCTTTTACTGCATGTTATTAACTACATTCACGCGCAAGCCTACATGTAACCTAGCACTAACCGTACTAACATAACTCACCTCCGTATTACTCTCTCTCTCTCTCTCTCTCTCTATATATATATATATATATATATATATACACTACTAACCACTGGGCGCCACGCAGGACTCATGTGTGTCGCCCAGCTATATCACTGACCCGCTCGCATGCTTGCATGCCAGCACGAAACTATAACGCAATTAACCGGGGTGCTCATGCGGAACCCGACCCATTAGACTTAGTCCTACTTAACTTACCATTAACTAACACTAGTACCTCCTGCATGGCATGACATTACTTTACTAACTGCATGTGCATGGAGAGGCGATGTAGTGCACGGCCTTGCATGCCGGTCGATCGCCACCGGGGCTGGCGGGTGTGGGACCAGTCCTTAAAAAAAATTGACTCCTAGTATGCAACACATCCCCTTAGCGACACAAATGAAACCATGCGCAGGTTAAGCCGTATGACGGCTAGGTACTGCGGTAAAGACACTCGGGCGGGGGAATCACCTTCCCCGCTTGACTCGAACTGCCTCTGGGCTGGATCTCAGGCTGGATGGAGTATAGGCTATGCTACTGTTAATGCGCACTTTACTCAGTCATATAGTTAGACTCTAAGAACCACACCACAACACTTCGATAAACTCCTGTAACAAATTGTTTTCTTCAGGATGGGGCTCTTTGTAATTTGCTCTTGGAAAAGTTTACTAATGAATCGAAATGATGTGGGAGTAAAGAAAACTGGTGTTCCTCCATCCAACTCCCACTCAATATTGTGTGCAAAATTCCAAAAAATATAGCCATTTTGGATAAAATAAAATGCCACATTTGTGCATCTTAAACTTGACTTTGTACTGGTGGTGATCATTTCCCCGTATTTCCATACTTGCAGCATGCTTTAGTTTTGTATTAATTGTCATTCGTTACCTTCTCTACCACACACGTTGCAGCTATTTCACTGCAAATACATATCTTCAAGTCCTCTAAATAATAAAAAAAAAAAAAAAAAAAAAAAAAAAAAAAAAAAAAAAAAAAAAAAAAAAACATTAGCGATTGCGTGCTAGTGTGTGCGCGCGCGCGATAGTGTGCGTGTTTACGTGATAGCGATTGCGTGCTAGTGTGCGTGCGCGCGATAGTGTGCGTGTTTACGTGATAGTGATTGCGTGCTAGTGTGTGCGTGCGCGCGATAGTGTGCGTGTTTATGTGATAGCGATTGCGTGCTAGTGTGTGCGTGCGCGCGATAGTGTGCGTGTTTACGTGATAGTGATTGCGTGCTAGTGTGTGCGTGCGCGCGATAGTGTGCGTGTTTATGTGATAGCGATTGCGTGCTAGTGTGTGCGTATGCGCGATAGTGTGCGTGTTTACGTGATAGTGTTTGCGTGCTAGTGTGTGCGTGTTTACGTGATAGTGATTGCGTGCTAGTGTGTGCGTGTGCGCGATAGAGTGCGTGTTTATGTGATAGCGATTGCGTGCTAGTGTGTGCGTGCGCGCGATAGTGTGCGTGTTTACGTGATAGTGATTGCGTGCTAGTGTGTGCGTGCGCGCGATAGTGTGCGTGTTTATGTGATAGCGATTGCGTGCTAGTGTGTGCGTGCGCGCGATAGTGTGCGTGTTTACGTGATAGTGATTGCGTGCTAGTGTATGCGTGCGCGCGATAGTGTGCGTGTTTATGTGATAGCGATTGCGTGCTAGTGTGTTTGCGTATGCGCGATAGTGTGCGTGTTTACGTGATAGTGTTTGCGTGCTAGTGTGTGCGTGCGCGCGATAGTGTGCGTGTTTACGTGATAGTGATTGCGTGCTAGTGTGTGCGTGTGCGCGATAGAGTGCGTGTTTATGTGATAGCGATTGCGTGCTAGTGTGTGCGTGCGCGCGATAGTGTGCGTGTTTACGTGATAGTGATTGCGTGCTAGTGTGTGCGTGCGCGCGATAGTGTGCGTGTTTATGTGATAGCGATTGCGTGCTAGTGTGTGCGTATGCGCGATAGTGTGCGTGTTTACGTGATAGTGTTTGCGTGCTAGTGTGTGCGTGCGCGCGATAGTGTGCGTGTTTACGTGATAGTGATTGCGTGCTAGTGTGTGCGTGCGCGCGATAGTGTGCGTGTTTATGTGATAGCGATTGCGTGCTAGTGTGTGCGTGCGCGCGATAGTGTGCGTGTTTACGTGATAGTGATTGCGTGCTAGTGTGTGCGTGCGCGCGATAGTGTGCGTGTTTATGTGATAGCGATTGCGTGCTAGTGTGTGCGTATGCGCGATAGTGTGCGTGTTTACGTGATAGTGTTTGCGTGCTAGTGTGTGCGTGCGCGCGATAGTGTGCGTGTTTACGTGATAGTGATTGCGTGCTAGTGTGTGCGTGTGCGCGATAGAGTGCGTGTTTACGTGATAGTGATTGCGTGCTAGTGTGTGCGTATGCGCGATAGTGTGCGTGTTTACGTGATAGTGTTTGCGTGCTAGTGTGTGCGTGTGCGCGATAGTGTGCGTGTTTACGTGATAGTGATTGCGTGCTAGTGTGTGCGTGTGCGCGATAGTGTGCGTGTTTACGTGATAGTGATTGCGTGTTAGTGTGTGCGAGTGCGCGATAGTGTGCGTGTTTACGTGATAGTGATTGTGTGCTAGTGTGCGCGATAGTGTGCGTGTTTACGTGATAGTGTTTGCGTGCTAGTGTGTGCGTGTGCGCGATAGTGTGCGTGTTTACGTGATAGTGATTGCGTGCTAGTGTGCGCGATAGTGTGCGTGTTTACGTGATAGTGTTTGCGTGCTAGTGTGTGCGTGTGCGCGATAGTGTGTGCGGGTGCGCGCGCGCGCTTATGAGCAGCATAACTCTAAAGCGGAGAGTGGGTTGAATACCAAAGTGATGTTTAAGTTGAACACCTTTCGAGGATGTTACACAAAGATTTGCAAACCCCCAAAGTACCGTTTAAACGAAAAGGTTTCGAAAACACTGATTTTCTCAAAAGTAGCTGGAATGAATTTAAGTAGAGTATGTTTAAGATATTTTCATGATGAAACAAATATATGTTTTGAACTTTCTGGGATTAGCCTCACAAGTCCATTTTGACTGACTTTTGCAATGTGGGAAAAATTTGCTGCCCGAAAAACGTGCATCTTGGTAAAGCACACAATTCATATCAAATGAAGTTTTTGCGTAGTTAACAATTTCTGAGATATTCCTTGTGATTGGTTTGAATTTACAAATACTGACTTTTCTCAAAAGGAAGTCGTTATTCATTTTTTATGTACTGGCCATACAACGAGAATGGCATTCCAATGTCGTGACATACTTTGTATGCTACTCCGAAACGATGACAAGGACATCATTGAACAACTGGTAGAAGGCTAGTCACAGCATATGCTCAACTGTAGAGCTCAGCTACAAAACAACTCTACAATAATGGTAGCAGTAGTCATAATAACTGATTACGACGATGATAATGATAACGACGACGATGATAACGACGACAATGATAACAATAAGAGTGATAATGACAATAATAATAATAATAATAATAATAATAATAATAATAATAATAATAATAATAATAATAATAATAATAATAATAATAATAATAATGGTAATCATAATCATAATTATTATGATTATTATTATTAGTATTATTATAATTTGCACTTTGGTGCTTATGCCCTTGCTATTTTAAGCACCTCAAATGTGGTACACACACGGCTAAAGAGGAATCACATGGTCATGAGCTGGAGGCAACTTGAACTGCAGGATAGATATCGACAACCAGAAATGTGAACTGAGCTTGATGAATAAAAGCAATGGGATTAGAATGGAAGTTGTGTTAACAAACATGAAGAACGTAGAAATGGGTGGAAAGAAACAACCTACCAGTAGCGACGATTCGTGCTGTTTAAAGTCCTCCAAACTACAAACCCAGGCAATAGAAATAGCATGTTCACTTCATGAAAACATGGCAGTACATAAAGAATAGCCTCAGCAAGTGTAGCCAGGGCACCAGGAAAGCAGAGCTATGTCTTGATAAAAGCTGTTGCATTGCCTCACCACCAGAAGAGGTGCTGCATAAACACTTTCGCAAAAGATAAACATACAAAGCCTTAATAAAAGAATGAAAAAAGAATGTCAGGAAGCCAATGTTTACGAGAAACAGACAAAATGTATCCAATAACACATAAGCATAGCATAGAAAGCAGAAGCATTGTATGGGATGCAGTCACTACCCTTGTGGACTGATCAAGTTTACAATGAGTACCAGGATGGACCTACTCAATCAGTGCTTACAAAAACGATGCATAGACACATTCAACAAGCAGCACACCCAAGTGGTAGGAGCTCTCAAACAACTGGTAGTTGTTGCCTACATGGAATCCTTCAACATAATTAACAGAATGGAACTCGTAACAAAATCCAAACACCTTAACAGGAAGGCAAAACCCCATGGCATAATTAACAAGGGACATATTGGCAAGCAATTGCGTATAGGTGTGTTCATGATACTGAAACAATACATCAGGCAAGCCTATCCTCTCAATATTGATACAATGCAAGAAATAAAGACACAAGTAAACATTTACATGGTGTTAACATCAACATCAATCAGTCTCCAAAGCGACAAGCTTCAAAACTCCAACCCAAACAAAACAACGGCTGGATCCATAAGAGCAATGAATGCATCAAATCTGTTGACGATATCTGCAAAAAGCAATCAAACTGTTGAAAATAAAGATACTGCCAATGGGCTACAGTCCACAAGTCCACACCTCACAGCGAGCAATGTCCAAGTACTGTGTACAAAGTGGCTCAACAAGCACATAGCAATTCACCAATTCCATTTGAACAAATGCTGCACCATCACTTTTCATGAAAACAATGTGTTCCTTAAGTGGGAAATACTTTGGAAAACACCATGTACAAAACATGTAGGATCATTAACAAAGATTTGTAATGAGAACGAAACATAACTAATTTGCATATTGTTGCATTTTTCCTTGTTATCATCATCAGCAGCAGCGGCGGCGGTGGCGGCAGCGGCAGCAGCAGCAGCACCACCACCACCACCACCACTAAAAGTACATTTGGTAAACTTAAGATTATAGGAACAAAACAAGCCAGCTAATATTATTTACTTTATTTCATAGGTAGTAGACAATGATGATACATTTAATGATAGAGCTGTTTGGAAGGATGGGAGCCACAAACTTAACATGATTGTGGGTTAATGTCATAATCTTGCATATCTCTCTCTAGAATCCACCATTTGCCAAAGCAACCCACATCCAGTACACGCTGTTGAAAATGGAATGCTTTAGGCTCAAGATAATTGCAATGAGCTGCATAAAGTCCTGAAGTTTTCTCATAGTTACTGATCCAAATGAATGATGCTATCCCGATGCTAAACCTCCGTAACAGTCCTTCATCACTTAACTTCTGGATTATAAACAATCTATTTTCTGATGCAGGATTCCGCTGTGTAGCTCCAACTAATGCCAGTGCATTGGCATACTTGGTCACTTGGTCATAGAAATCAGTTTCATTAGGATTTGTCTTGCCACAGTAAAGAAGAAACAGCAAACCTGTTTGTGAAAAATTTAAAAGTCATTATTAGTGTTAAGGAAAAAGTACAATCATTGTTTGGATGAGTGGCCATATACCACCTTTCCCTGTGCTAGCTGTTAGTGAAATCTTTGAACAGGTGTTGATGCATTTCAGTGTTACAGTACATTAGGGCTCTCATAATGCCAAAAAGTCTGTATAGTTTGGCACTGTATGAGGCAGCAATTTATAGGCCAACTTCCTGCTATTCATGCTCCTCTTGTGAACAAATTTAGGCAAATAGGATCTATGTTTGACACACTCAAAGTATAATGTGATATTCTTACAGAGGAAAACCCATTGGCATTGGAGAAAAGTTAGAGCAAAGTCAAAGAAATTTCTGAAAATGCAAGCACATGAATCAAAATTTCTCAAACCTCTGCTTTAGTTCCTTTTATGAATGAAGCATGGTTTTTAATTCCATGGCTATGAAGGATTAATAAGTGTTAATACAATTTTTCTTAAGGGGAACGGAGTAGGCCATGCAAATATTGTTTGTTGCTAGATTAGTGCCTACGTGAAATATTTCTTTTCAAAGCGGTGTATCAGCTTTATAACCACCATCTTCTAATTAGATTTCAGCCTTGAGACAGCAAGTGTTAGCAACACTTTTCTTAAATAATATAAGTTATTTGGTTTCTAAAAATATCAGATTTCTAACCAAACATAAGCTGCTGCCATATCTGTTGCCAACTGCTTCGAGGAGTAAACAAAAGCAAAACTTGTTTTTGTTTTACAAACGAATACGGATTTCTTCTTTTATTCCTCTTGGAAATAAATGAGCGATTTAGATCCTGGTAAGACCGCTAAGAATTACATACGTGCTCCAACCTTAAAATTACACGAAACTGATAATCCAACAACTAGCCTAGCAATGATACCGTCAAATATAGACGATGATATAAATGAAAATGCTTTACTAACGGAGTCAGTAAATCATGAAATGGAGCATGATTACCAGCATTCTCCTACAACACCAAGCAGAAAGCAAATGCACACTTTAAATCCCTCAAAGGAGTGGCAGCAAGATGAGGTGCCATCTATTAAGCTTAACGCAGGAATGTTACATGCATCCCCATCGCGTAGCACTTATAGTTTACCAACTTCAAATAGATTTGCAGCACTGAGCGACCCGGAGAATCAGGAGACAAATGAAACGCTTGATGCATATACACCTAAAGCTTAGCCTATTTTTGTAACAGGTGTAAGGAATATCCAAGAATTTAAAAAAGTGATGGACTGTGTAATTTCTAAAGAGAAATACACATTAACTATAATGAGATCTGGACATCTTGTGAAATTGATGCCAGTGGACATAGAGAGCTACAAATTCATTAGAGAATATTTCTTAAAAGAAAACATCAGTCACTACACTTATCAGCTGAAACACGAACGAGCGTATAGGGTAGTACTTAGAGGAATGCACTACACGGAGGACGTAAGCATGATTAAAGAAGAACTAGGCACACTAGGGCACACAGTAAGAAATATAGTAAACGTGTTGCATTGAGTTGCAAAAAAGCCTCTGCCACTTTTCTTTATCGATTTAGAACCAGCTTCTAACAACAAAACAATATTTGAGGTGAAACGCTTAAACAATATGATAGTAACTTTTGAGCCACCACACACAAAAAGGGAAATTGTTCATTGTAAACGTTGTCAAAGGTTTGGACATACCAAGAACCACTGTAATCGCCCTTTCAGATGCGTTAAGTGTGGTGGCGATCATCCGACTGCCGTCTGTAAGAAAAAGCTTGACACTCCAGCTACTTGCGTAAACTGCAACCAAAACCATCCTGCAAGTTATAGAGGATGTCAAACATGTAAGGAATATAAGGAGAAGGTATTTCCACCACTTAGAGAGAAACGTGTTTCATTAACAACTAACATGCCACCAGCAGCGGCACATATCACCATACAAAGTCCTACCGTATCAGGCAAGACTTACGCAGACATGACAAACGGAAGCATAAATTCAAATAATAATGAAACCACACTACTTTCTGCTATGGAAAAGATGTTCACAAGGTTTTAAAAAACTGTAGAAAAAATGATGGACAAAATGATGGATAGAATGTTCGATCTCAAGACCATCGCCAGCAGAAAACAAAATGATTAACTCACTAAAAATTTCATCATGGAATGCCAACGGCTTGTCTCAACGCAGACAAGAATTAGAATTATTCTTAAAAAACAGAAGATATAGATATCATGCTTATTTCTCAAACAAGGTTTACGAACAAAAATTATTTAAGAATAGCAGGCTATGCAATATACACCACAAACGATCCCTCAGGTAGAGCTCATGGCGGAACTGCCATTATAATAAGAAATTCAATTGTTCATCACGAAATGCCTAAAAACGATAAAGACTTCCTACAGGCTACAAGCATAAATGTAACCACACCAAAAGGTCCCTTAACTATATCGTCCATCTATTGTCCTTCTCGACATTCCATACACAAAGTGGCATTTGAAGCGTTTTTTGAGACTCTAGGCAATAAATTCATAGCAGGCGGTGACTGAAATGCAAAGAATACATATTGGGGATCTCGCTTAACCTCCACCAGAGACCGACAGCTCTATTTTGCAATAGCAAACAATAATTTACAGACCTTATCAACTGGAGAACCAACATACTGGCCGTCGGATAGAAACAAAATACTGGATCTTTTAGACTTCTTTATAAAAAAGGGAATTTCACCAGATTATGTGACAATAGAGTCATGCTTCGACCTGTCTTCCGACCATTCTCTTATAGTAATGATGTTGAGCACCACTGTAGCTTTGAAAGAACGACTATTCACTCTGAGTAACCAATACACTGACTGGGATCACTTCAAACAAATCATAGAGGATAACATAAACCTAAACGTTAGCCTTAAAACATCTGAAGAAATAGAAGAATACGTAGCCAACTTTACCACGCTAATTCATTCTGCTGTGTTGAAGGCTACTCCAGAATTGAGCCATAATAATTCCTTAACTGTTAATAAATATCCACAGATTATTCGCGAAAAAATAAAGGAACGTCGTCAACTAAGAAGAAACTGGCAAAATAGAAGGTATCCTAGCGATAAAAATTTGTTTAACAGATCTTCACAAGAGCTAAAACGACTGATACAGGATTTTAAAAATCAGAATACCCAGGAATACTTGAGAAATTTAAATCCTACAGAAGCTACAGATTATTCGCTCTGGAAGGCCACAAAAAAGTTGAAACAACCAATGGAGCCGATACCCCCACTTCAAAAAAATGATGGCACTTGGGCAAGAAGTAGTCAAGAAAAGGAGGACCTATTTGCCGAACATCTTTCTTCAGTATTTCAACCCTTTCCTTCGTGCATCCAGAAAAAAGACGAAGATGAGATTAAGGAATATCTCTATACTCCATTTCCAATGGCACTTCCAATTCCGCCTATATTATATAGAGAGACAAGAACAGTCATAAGCCAGTTAAATGCAAAATAGACCCCAGGATATGATCTCATCACTGGACGAATGCTTCAGGAGCTACCATTTAAAGCAGTCATATTCATAAATTGTATGTTTAATGCTATATTGAGGACTGGTTACTTCCCTGGAGCTTGGAAAATAGCACAGATTGTAGTCATTCTAAAGCCAGGAAAACCTCCACATGAAGTAAAATCTTACCGACCAATCAGTCTGCTCCCAGTGCTTTCTAAATTATTTGAGAAGTTACTTCTCATTAAACTGAAACCTCACTTGTCTTCACTGATTCCCAGTTTCCAGTTTGGATTCCAACCCCAACACTCCACAATTGAACAAATACATCGAATAACTGAAGTGATTAACCATGCATATGAACGACGACAGTACTGCTCAGGAGTATTTCTTGATGTTAGTCAGGCATTTGATAGAGTTTGGCATACTGGACTAAAGTTTAAGCTGAAGAAATCTTTGCCACATCCTTTTTATGTGTTATTAAAATCTTACATAGAAAACAGATATTTTCAAGTAAAATTCCAAGATAGCCTTACAGAACTTCATTCTATTAAGTCAGGCATACCACAAGGCAGTGTACTAGGACCAATTCTATACATATTGTATACTGCTGACCTACCAACAAAAGAAAACACAACTATAGCAACTTTTGCAGATGATACAACCATTCTGTCAGCTCATGAGGATCCTACTACTGCTTTCCAAATTGTACAAGACCATCTTTCTGACATAGAAATTTGGCTTAAGAAGTAGAGAGTTAAAGTTAATGAATCTAAAAGTCACCACGTAACATTTACACTGCGAAAACGCTCATGTCCATCTGCTACTCTTAACAATCAGATTATTCCAGAAGCACAAGACGTGAAATATCTAGGGATGTACATTGACAGATGACTCACCTGGAAAAAACACATATGCACCAAACGCAAAGAGTTAAATTTAAAATATTCCAAAATACACTGGCTTCTTGGACCTAAATCACAACTCTCACTGACAAGTAAACTAATCCTCTACAAAACTATACTGAAACCAATTTGGACATATGGAATTCAACTATGGGGTACAGCAAGCAACTCAAACATCGAAATAATAGAACGTTTTCAAACCAAAACTCTGCGAAATATTGGTAAGATCCCCTGGTACATCTGTAATATGTACATCTACAATGATTTTAAACTCCCAACAATCAAACAGGAAATCGCAGCATACAGCCTGTCCTACCAAAAGCGTCTTTATAGTCATCCCAATACACTGGCAATAAATCTACTTGACAACAGCAGCAGTACAACAAACCGACTACAGAGAAACCAAGTCTTGGAATTGCAGTACAGATTTGCACCCAAATTATAAGCAAATTCATGGCCAATGGGCCATAGTTTGTAAACGTAATATGTTATCATTGTTACTTATTGTTCAACTATTGAACAGATTGTAATTTTACAAGTGTATAAATAAAAAAAAATTTAAAAAAAAAAAAGAAAATTTCCTAAAAGGTGTGAGAGATGTGTGGAAGCACAGGAGCATGATGTTATTGTTGGGATGTACATCCAACTCTGCTGGCAAACATGAGCCTCCCAATATGGCCATGCATCCAAACAAACTTCCCATGCTAGTATGCATCAAATGCAATACATTACTAACATTATCTATAAATATCAAAATTTCTGGGTTTAAAGTAAAAGTATCTCAATTTCTTATCTTTAATTATAATCACATAAACTGTGGACTAATATTTTCTCCTGTCTGTAATTAGAGACACATTATCATTACTCATTACACATTACAAATTCCTGAGATTCCTGTCAGCATCATGGTTACTTTCAACAGGTACATAAGCAACTTCACAAATTCAGCTACCATTATTCATAAAAGCAAACTCTCGTCAATATTGTCAATGCTTTAACAAGCTGTTTGGTAGAGATTACAACAAGCTGGTACACATAAGATTTACGCCTGAGGTAAAAGAGTAGGACTGTCCAGGTGCTAACGTCTAAGGTCTGCATGTTTCATCGCTAAGGAACACCTTCAGGCAATGTTCCAGCTGGCCTCAACCTTCTGGAGAGTGCCCCATTAGCTGTACAACCACAAAACATTACCTTTCCGTTGAGGTACTAAGTCCCAATCTGAAAGTTGTTCCAGAATAACAGTCATTCCCCACTTCTACATTACATCAGTTCTGATGCCCTACCTTTCTTCCAAACATTGCACATCTTATATATATATATATCTCTGTCAGTTGTGATGCCCTACCTGTCTTCCAAACATTGCACATCTTAAGTATAGATGTCAGTTGTGATGCCTTACCTTTCTTCCAAACATTGCACATCTTATATATATATATATATGTCAGTTGTGATGCCCTACCTGTCTTCCAAACATTGCACATCTTATATATATATATGTCAGTTGTGATACCCTACCTGTCTTCCAAACATTGCACATCTTAAGTATAGATGTCAGTTGTGATGCCTTACCTGTCTTCCAAACATTGCACATCTTATATATATATATATATATATATGTCAGTTGTGATACCCTACCTGTCTTCCAAACATTGCACATCTTAAGTATAGATGTCAGTTGTGATGCCTTACCTGACTTCCAAACATTGCACATCTTAAGTATAGATGTCAGTTGTGATGCCCTACCTTTCTTCCAAACATTCCACATCTTATATATAGTTATCAGTTGTGATGCCCTACCATTCTGCCAAACATTGCACATCTTATATATAGATATCAGTTGTGATGCCCTACCATTCTGCCAAACATTGTACATCTTATATATAGATATCAGTTGTGATGCCCTACCATTCTGCAAACATTGCACATCTTATATATAGATATCAGTTGTGATGCCCTACCATTCTTCCAAATATTGCACATCTTATATATAGATATCAGTTGTGATGCCCTACCATTCTTCCAAACATTGCACATCTTATATATAGATATCAGTTGTGATGCCCTACCATTCTTCCAAACATTGCACAACTTATATATAGATATCAGTTGTGATGCCCTACCATTCTTCCAAACATTCCACATCTTATATATAGATATCAGTTGTGATGCCCTACCATTCTTCCAAACATTGCACATCTTATATATAGATATCAGTTATGATGCCCCACCATTCTTCCAAACATTGCACATCTTATATATAGATGTCAGTTGTGATGCCCCACCTTTCTTCCAAACATTGCACATGTTATATATATATATATATATATATCAGTTGTGATGCCCTACCTGTCTTCCAAACATTGCACATCTTATATATAGATGTCAGTTGTGATGCCCTATCTTTCTTTCAAACATTGCACATCTTAAATATATATGTCAGTTGAGATGCCCTACCTTTCTTCCAAACATTGCACATCTTATATATGTCAGTTCTGATGCCTGTAGCGGGATAAATCAAATCAATTGCTAAAGCAAATTCTTAAACAAAATATTCGCCAACCGATCATTCCGTGTGGCAGGTAGAGGCGTGTATCAGCTAGAATTTGCTCCAACTCAGGGTAAAACCATCATTAAGGTGACGACGCAGACAATGCTGAACAAAAGGCGAAAAATCCTTTTGTGCCTTTTGTTAGGCTAATAGGGACGCCATGTGCAGTGAGGCGGAATCTGCTTCTGGAACTCCCGCCACAACAAGGCATGCCTATAGGTGGAAATTCGGGAGCCGCGCGTACAATATGAATTTCCACCAATCACTGCAAACTGCGTGGACAGAAGGTAAGGGTATAGTTAGGGGAAATGGGAACGTTATAAAACCGGTGAACACGCATTTTACAACCCCAGTCCTGTGATACACCCCAGTCATACAATACACCCCGAGCCCAGTCATATAATACACCCCGAGCAGTCCTGTAATACACCCCAAGAAGTCCTACAACATACCCCGCGAGTCCTACAACACACATCGAGAGCTCTACAACACACTCCGACATTATTACATCACCCCTGCAACATTAGTATCAGCGCCGGCCAGTACCGCGAGGAAAAGTCAGTGACGAAGTCAATAACAAAGGGTATATGGTAGAAAGAGTAGCATTTACTGTGGACTGGAATAAAGAAGGTTTCACAATAATAACTGTGGTTATTATTTCTTCAACACCCACGAGATAAGATCTCAGCCGAGGCAATCTGTGTGAGACCTTTAGGACGACCAGCCGCATGCCCTACCTTTCTTCCAAACATTGCACATCTTATATATATATATATATATATATATATATATATATATATATATATATATATATATATCAGTTGTGATGCCCTACCTTTCTTCCAAACATTGCACATCTGATATATATATATCAGTTGTGATGCCCTACCTTTCTTCCAAACATCGCACATCTTATATATATATATCAGTTGTGATGCCCTACCTTTCTTCCAAACATTGCACATCTTATATATATCAGTTGTGATGCCCATCCTTTCTTCCGAACATTGCACATCATATATATATATATGTCCGTTTTGATGCCTTACCTGTCTTCCAAACATTGCACATCTTATATATAGCTCAGTTCTGATGCCTTACCCTTCCTCCAAACATTGCACATCTTATATATATCTCAGTTCTGATGCCCTACCTTTGTTCCAAACATTGCACACCTTATATATATATTCCTTAATTAACGTCCGCCAACATTGTGTCATATCAGACGAATGAAAGAAATGTAACAGGTGAAATGATGCTCAAATGAGCCCGAGGTCCATGGAGCTTTAGGTTACCCGACATCCGTCTTTTCAGGGTAGGGCAAACCTCGGTAAAGAACCTTAACCGGATAACTTACCCTGAGCGAGATTCGAACTTGCGACCTGTTGAATGTGAGGCAGACACGCTAACCACCACGCTGCCGAGGCGGCCATATATATGTCTGTTGTGATGCCTTACCTGTCTTCCAAACATTGCACATCTTATATATATATATCAGTTGTGATGCCCTACCTTTCTTCCAAACATTGCACATCTGATATATATATATCAGTTGTGATGCCCTACCTTTCTTCCAAACATCGCACATCTTATATATATATATCAGTTGTGATGCCCTACCTTTCTTCCAAACATTGCACATCTTATATATATCAGTTGTGATGCCCATCCTTTCTTCCGAACATTGCACATCATATATATATATATGTCCGTTTTGATGCCTTACCTGTCTTCCAAACATTGCACATCTTATATATAGCTCAGTTCTGATGCCCTACCCTTCCTCCAAACATTGCACATCTTATATATATCTCAGTTCTGATGCCCTACCTTTGTTCCAAACATTGCACACCTTATATATATATTCCTTAATTAACGTCCGCCAACATTGTGTCATATCAGACGAATGAAAGAAATGTAACAGGTGAAATGATGCTCAAATGAGCCCGAGGTCCATGGAGCTTTAGGTTACCCGACATCCGTCTTTTCAGGGTAGGGCAAACCTCGGTAAAGAACCTTAACCGGATAACTTACCCTGAGCGAGATTCGAACTTGCGACCTGTTGAATGTGAGGCAGACACGCTAACCACCACGCTGCCGAGGCGGCCATATATATGTCTGTTGTGATGCCTTACCTGTCTTCCAAACATTGCACATCTTATATATACATATATATGTCAGTTGTGATGCCCTACCTTTCTTCCAAATATTGCACATCTTATATATATCTATATATATCAGTAGTGATGCCCTACATGTCTTTCAAACATTGCACATCTTAAATATATATGTCAGTTGTAATGCCCTACGCTTCTTCCAAACATTGCACATCTTATGTCACTTTTAATGCCCTACCTTTCTTCCAAACATTGCACACCTTATATATATATATATATATATATCTCAGTAGTGATGCCCTACCTGTGTTTCAAACATTGCACATCTTAAATATATATCTCAGTTGCGATGCCCTACCGTTCTGTCAAACATTGCACATCTTATATATATATATCAGTTGTGATGCCCTACCTTTCTTCCAAACATTGCACATCTTATATATATATATATATAAGTTTTAATGCCCTACCTTTCTGCCGATTATTGCACATCTTATATATGATAGTTCTGATGCGCTACCTTTCTCCCAAACATTGCACATCTTATATATATATATATAGGTATCTCAGCGTCACCAATATGTGTCCTGTGTAACGATCCAGCAGAAATGAATGAAGACCACTTGAAGACCTCTGAAGCATTAAGATCAGAAGAAACTACAGTTCAAAAGTATTGGAAAGCACGAATGCTAATGGCTTCATTGCCAGATGCAAGGCACTAGAAAACAACAACATATATATATTAGTTCTGATGCCCCACCTTCCTTCCAAACATTCCACATCTTATATATTTTAGTTCTGATGCTCTACCGTTGTTCCAAACATTGCACATCTTACACACATATAAACATATATATATATATATATCAGTTGTGATGCGCTACCTTTCTTCCAAACATTGCACATCTTATATATATATCAGTTGTGATGCCCTACCTTTCTTCCAAACTTTGCACCTCTTATATATATATATATATATATCAGTTGTGATGCCCTTCCTTTCTTCCAAACATTGCAAATCATAGATATATGTCCATTTTGGTGCCTTACCTGTCTTCCAAACATTGCACATCTTATATATAGCTCAGTTCTGATGCCCTACCTTTGTTCCAAACATTGCACACTTTATATATATATATATTCCTTAATTAACGTCCGCCAACATTGTGTCATATCCGACGAATAAAAGAAATGTAACAGGTGAAATGCTGCTCAAATGAGCCCGAGGTCCATGGAGCTTTAAGTTACCCGACATCCGTCTTTTCAGGGTACGGCAAACCTCGGTAAAGAACCTTAACCGGATAACTTACCCTAAGCGAGATTCGAATTTACGACCTGTTGAATGTGAGGCAGACACGCTAACCACCACGCTGCTGAGACGGGCATATATATGTCAGTTGTGATGCCTTACCTGTCTTCCAAACATTGCATATTTATTTATAAATATATATATAACTGATATATATATATATATATATATATATATATATATATATATATATATAAGATGTGCAATGTTTGGAAGCAAGGTATATATATCTCAGTTCACGTATATATATATATCAGTTGTGATGCCCTACCTTGCTTCCAAACATTGCACATCTTATATATATATCAGTTAACGTATATATATATCAGTTGTGATGCCCTACCTCTCTTCTAAACATTGCACATGTTATATATATCAGTTGTGATGCCCTACCTTGCTTCCAAACATTGCACATCTTATATATATATATATATATCAGTTGTGATGCCCTACCTTGCTTCCAAACATTGGACATCTTATATATATCAGCTGTGATGCCCTACCTTGCTTCCAAACATTGCACATCTTATATATATCAGTTGTGATGCCCTACCTTGCTTCCAAACATTGCACATCTTATATATATCAGTTGTGATGCCCTACCTTGCTTCCAAACATTGCACATCTTATATATATATTATATATCAGTTGTGATGCCCTACCTTTCTTCTAAACATTGCACATCTTATATATATATATATATCAGTTGTGATGCCCTACCTTGCTTCTAAACATTGCACATGTTATATATATCAGTTGTGATGCCCTACCTTGCTTCCAAACATTGCACATGTTATATATATCAGTTGTGATGCCCTACCTTGCTTCCAAACATTGCACATCTTATATATATTATATATATATATATATATATATATATCAGTTGTGATGCCCTACCTTGCTTCCAAACATTGCACATCTTATATATATATCAGTTGTGATGCCCTACCTTGCTTCCAAACATTGCACATCTTATATATATTATATATCAGTTGTGATGCCCTACCTTTCTTCTAAACATTGCACATCTTATATATATATATATCAGTTGTGATGCCCTACCTTGCTTCTAAACATTGCACATGTTATATATATCAGTTGTGATGCCCTACCTTGCTTCCAAACATTGCACATCTTATATATATCAGTTGTGATGCCCTACCTTTCTTCCAAACATTGCACATCTTATATATTTTAGTTCTGATGCTCTACCGTTCTTCCAAACATTGCACATCTTATATATATTAGTTCTGATGGGCTACCTTTCTTCCAAACATTGCACATCTTATACACACATATATATATATATCAGTTGTGATGCGCTACCTTTCTTCCAAACATTGCACATCATATATATATATTACTTCTGATGCCCCACCTTCCTTCCAAACATTCCACATCTTATATATTTTAGTTCTGATGCTCTACCGTTCTTCCAAACATTGCACATCTTATATATATTAGTTCTGATGGGCTACCTTTCTTCCAAACATTGCACATCTTATACACATATAAATATATATATCAGTTTTGATGCCCATCCTTTCTTCCGAACATTGCACATCATATATATATATATATATGTCCGTTTTGATGCCTTACCTGTCTTCCAAACATTGCACATCTTATATATAGCTCAGTTCTGATGCCTTACCCTTCCTCCAAACATTGCACATCTTATATATATCTCAGTTCTGATGCCCTACCTTTGTTCCAAACATTGCACACCTTATATATATATTCCTTAATTAACGTCCGCCAACATTGTGTCATATCAGACGAATGAAAGAAATGTAACAGGTGAAATGATGCTCAAATGAGCCCGAGGTCCATGGAGCTTTAGGTTACCCGACATCCGTCTTTTCAGGGTAGGGCAAACCTCGGTAAAGAACCTTAACCGGATAACTTACCCTGAGCGAGATTCGAACTTGCGACCTGTTGAATGTGAGGCAGACACGCTAACCACCACGCTGCCGAGGCGGCCATATATATGTCTGTTGTGATGCCTTACCTGTCTTCCAAACATTGCACATCTTATATATACATATATATGTCAGTTGTGATGCCCTACCTTTCTTCCAAATATTGCACATCTTATATATATCTATATATATCAGTAGTGATGCCCTACATGTCTTTCAAACATTGCACATCTTAAATATATATGTCAGTTGTAATGCCCTACGCTTCTTCCAAACATTGCACATCTTATGTCACTTTTAATGCCCTACCTTTCTTCCAAACATTGCACACCTTATATATATATATATCTCAGTAGTGATGCCCTACCTGTCTTTCAAACATTGCACATCTTAAATATATATCTCAGTTGTGATGCCCTACCGTTCTGTCAAACATTGCACATCTTATATATATATATCAGTTGTGATGCCCTACCTTTCTTCCAAACATTGCACATCTTATATATATATAAGTTTTAATGCCCTACCTTTCTGCCGATTATTGCACATCTTATATATGATAGTTCTGATGCGCTACCTTTCTCCCAAACATTGCACATCTTATATATATATATATATAGGTATCTCAGCGTCACCAATATGTGTCCTGTGTAACGATCCAGCAGAAATGAATGAAGACCACTTGAAGACCTCTGAAGCATTAAGATCAGAAGAAACTACAGTTCAAAAGTATTGGAAAGCACGAATGCTAATGGCTTCATTGCCAGATGCAAGGCACTAGAAAACAACAACATATATATATTAGTTCGGATGCCCCACCTTCCTTCCAAACATTCCACATCTTATATATTTTAGTTCTGATGCTCTACCGTTGTTCCAAACATTGCACATCTTACACACATATAAACATATATATATATATATATATATCAGTTGTGATGCGCTACCTTTCTTCCAAACATTGCACATCTTATATATATATCAGTTGTGATGCCCTACCTTTCTTCCAAACTTTGCACCTCTTATATATATATATATATATATCAGTTGTGATGCCCTTCCTTTCTTCCAAACATTGCAAATCATAGATATATGTCCATTTTGGTGCCTTACCTGTCTTCCAAACATTGCACATCTTATATATAGCTCAGTTCTGATGCCCTACCTTTGTTCCAAACATTGCACACTTTATATATATATATATATTCCTTAATTAACGTCCGCCAACATTGTGTCATATCCGACGAATAAAAGAAATGTAACAGGTGAAATGCTGCTCAAATGAGCCCGAGGTCCATGGAGCTTTAAGTTACCCGACATCCGTCTTTTCAGGGTACGGCAAACCTCGGTAAAGAACCTTAACCGGATAACTTACCCTAAGCGAGATTCGAATTTACGACCTGTTGAATGTGAGGCAGACACGCTAACCACCACGCTGCTGAGACGGGCATATATATGTCAGTTGTGATGCCTTACCTGTCTTCCAAACATTGCATATTTATTTATAAATATATATATAACTGATATATATATATATATATATATATATATATATATATATATATATATATATATATATATATATAAGATGTGCAATGTTTGGAAGCAAGGTATATATATCTCAGTTCACGTATATATATATATCAGTTGTGATGCCCTACCTTGCTTCCAAACATTGCACATCTTATATATATATCAGTTAACGTATATATATATCAGTTGTGATGCCCTACCTCTCTTCTAAACATTGCACATGTTATATATATCAGTTGTGATGCCCTACCTTGCTTCCAAACATTGCACATCTTATATATATATATATCAGTTGTGATGCCCTACCTTGCTTCCAAACATTGGACATCTTATATATATCAGCTGTGATGCCCTACCTTGCTTCCAAACATTGCACATTTTATATATATCAGTTGTGATGCCCTACCTTGCTTCCAAACATTGCACATCTTATATATATCAGTTGTGATGCCCTACCTTGCTTCCAAACATTGCACATCTTATATATATATTATATATCAGTTGTGATGCCCTACCTTTCTTCTAAACATTGCACATCTTATATATATATATATCAGTTGTGATGCCCTACCTTGCTTCTAAACATTGCACATGTTATATATATCAGTTGTGATGCCCTACCTTGCTTCCAAACATTGCACATGTTATATATATCAGTTGTGATGCCCTACCTTGCTTCCAAACATTGCACATCTTATATATATTATATATATATATATATATATATATCAGTTGTGATGCCCTACCTTGCTTCCAAACATTGCACATCTTATATATATATCAGTTGTGATGCCCTACCTTGCTTCCAAACATTGCACATCTTATATATATTATATATCAGTTGTGATGCCCTACCTTTCTTCTAAACATTGCACATCTTATATATATATATATCAGTTGTGATGCCCTACCTTGCTTCTAAACATTGCACATGTTATATATATCAGTTGTGATGCCCTACCTTGCTTCCAAACATTGCACATCTTATATATATCAGTTGTGATGCCCTACCTTTCTTCCAAACATTGCACATCTTATATATTTTAGTTCTGATGCTCTACCGTTCTTCCAAACATTGCACATCTTATATATATTAGTTCTGATGGGCTACCTTTCTTCCAAACATTGCACATCTTATACACACATATATATATATCAGTTGTGATGCGCTACCTTTCTTCCAAACATTGCACATCATATATATATATTACTTCTGATGCCCCACCTTCCTTCCAAACATTCCACATCTTATATATTTTAGTTCTGATGCTCTACCGTTCTTCCAAACATTGCACATCTTATATATATTAGTTCTGATGGGCTACCTTTCTTCCAAACATTGCACATCTTATACACATATAAATATATATATATATATATATATATATCAGTTTTGATGCCCATCCTTTCTTCCGAACATTGCACATCATATATATATATATATATATGTCCGTTTTGATGCCTTACCTGTCTTCCAAACATTGCACATCTTATATATAGCTCAGTTCTGATGCCTTACCCTTCCTCCAAACATTGCACATCTTATATATATCTCAGTTCTGATGCCCTACCTTTGTTCCAAACATTGCACACCTTATATATATATTCCTTAATTAACGTCCGCCAACATTGTGTCATATCAGACGAATGAAAGAAATGTAACAGGTGAAATGATGCTCAAATGAGCCCGAGGTCCATGGAGCTTTAGGTTACCCGACATCCGTCTTTTCAGGGTAGGGCAAACCTCGGTAAAGAACCTTAACCGGATAACTTACCCTGAGCGAGATTCGAACTTGCGACCTGTTGAATGTGAGGCAGACACGCTAACCACCACGCTGCCGAGGCGGCCATATATATGTCTGTTGTGATGCCTTACCTGTCTTCCAAACATTGCACATCTTATATATACATATATATGTCAGTTGTGATGCCCTACCTTTCTTCCAAATATTGCACATCTTATATATATCTATATATATCAGTAGTGATGCCCTACATGTCTTTCAAACATTGCACATCTTAAATATATATGTCAGTTGTAATGCCCTACGCTTCTTCCAAACATTGCACATCTTATGTCACTTTTAATGCCCTACCTTTCTTCCAAACATTGCACACCTTATATATATATATATATATATATATATCTCAGTAGTGATGCCCTACCTGTCTTTCAAACATTGCACATCTTAAATATATATCTCAGTTGTGATGCCCTACCGTTCTGTCAAACATTGCACATCTTATATATATATATCAGTTGTGATGCCCTACCTTTCTTCCAAACATTGCACATCTTATATATATATAAGTTTTAATGCCCTACCTTTCTGCCGATTATTGCACATCTTATATATGATAGTTCTGATGCGCTACCTTTCTCCCAAACATTGCACATCTTATATATATATATATATATAGGTATCTCAGCGTCACCAATATGTGTCCTGTGTAACGATCCAGCAGAAATGAATGAAGACCACTTGAAGACCTCTGAAGCATTAAGATCAGAAGAAACTACAGTTCAAAAGTATTGGAAAGCACGAATGCTAATGGCTTCATTGCCAGATGCAAGGCACTAGAAAACAACAACATATATATATTAGTTCGGATGCCCCACCTTCCTTCCAAACATTCCACATCTTATATATTTTAGTTCTGATGCTCTACCGTTGTTCCAAACATTGCACATCTTACACACATATAAACATATATATATATATATATATATATATATCAGTTGTGATGCGCTACCTTTCTTCCAAACATTGCACATCTTATATACATATCAGTTGTGATGCCCTACCTTTCTTCCAAACTTTGCACCTCTTATATATATATATATATCAGTTGTGATGCCCTTCCTTTCTTCCAAACATTGCAAATCATAGATATATGTCCATTTTGGTGCCTTACCTGTCTTCCAAACATTGCACATCTTATATATAGCTCAGTTCTGATGCCCTACCTTTGTTCCAAACATTGCACACTTTATATATATATATATATTCCTTAATTAACGTCCGCCAACATTGTGTCATATCCGACGAATAAAAGAAATGTAACAGGTGAAATGCTGCTCAAATGAGCCCGAGGTCCATGGAGCTTTAAGTTACCCGACATCCGTCTTTTCAGGGTACGGCAAACCTCGGTAAAGAACCTTAACCGGATAACTTACCCTAAGCGAGATTCGAATTTACGACCTGTTGAATGTGAGGCAGACACGCTAACCACCACGCTGCTGAGACGGGCATATATATGTCAGTTGTGATGCCTTACCTGTCTTCCAAACATTGCATATTTATTTATAAATATATATATAACTGATATATATATATATATATATATATATATATATATATATATATATATAAGATGTGCAATGTTTGGAAGCAAGGTATATATATCTCAGTTCACGTATATATATATATCAGTTGTGATGCCCTACCTTGCTTCCAAACATTGCACATCTTATATATATATATATCAGTTAACGTATATATATATATATCAGTTGTGATGCCCTACCTCTCTTCTAAACATTGCACATGTTATATATATCAGTTGTGATGCCCTACCTTGCTTCCAAACATTGCACATCTTATATATATATATATCAGTTGTGATGCCCTACCTTGCTTCCAAACATTGGACATCTTATATATATCAGCTGTGATGCCCTACCTTGCTTCCAAACATTGCACATCTTATATATATCAGTTGTGATGCCCTACCTTGCTTCCAAACATTGCACATCTTATATATATCAGTTGTGATGCCCTACCTTGCTTCCAAACATTGCACATCTTATATATATTATATATCAGTTGTGATGCCCTACCTTTCTTCTAAACATTATATCAGTTGTGATGCCCTACCTTGCTTCTAAACATTGCACATGTTATATATATCAGTTGTGATGCCCTACCTTGCTTCCAAACATTGCACATGTTATATATATCAGTTGTGATGCCCTACCTTGCTTCCAAACATTGCACATCTTATATATATTATATATATATATATCAGTTGTGATGCCCTACCTTTCTTCCAAACATTGCACATCTTATATATATCAGTTGTGATATCCTACCTTTCTTCCAAACATTGCACATCTTATATATTTTAGTTCTGATGCTCTACCGTTCTTTCAAACATTGCACATCTTATATATATTAGTTCTGATGGGCTACCTTTCTTCCAAACATTGCACATCTTATATATTTTAGTTCTGATGCTCTACCGTTCTTTCAAACATTGCACATCTTATATATATTAGTTCTGATGGGCTACCTTTCTTCCAAACATTGCACATCTTATACACATATATATATATATATATATATATATATATATATATATATATATATATATATATATATATATCAGTTGTGATGCGCTACCTTTCTTCCAAACATTGCACATCATATATATATATTACTTCTGATGCCCCACCTTCCTTCCAAACATTCCACATCTTATATATATTAGTTCTGATGGGCTACCTTTCTTCCAAACATTGCACATCTTATACACATATAAATATAAATATATATATATCAGTTGTGATGCGCTACCTTTCTTCCAAACATTGCACATCATATATATATATATATTACTTCTGATGCCCCACCTTCCTTCCAAACATTCCACATCTTATATATTTTAGTTCTGATGCTCTACCATTCTTCCAAACATTGTACATCTTATATATATTAGTTCTGATGGGCTACCTTTCTTCCAAACATTGCACATCTTATACACATATAAACATATATATATATATATATATACATCAGTTGTGATGCGGTACCTTTCTTCCAAACATTGCACATCATATATATCAGTTGTGATGCCCTACCTTTCTTCCAAACTTTGGACCTTTTATATATATATATCAGTTGTGATGCCCTTCCTTTCTTCCAAACATTGAAAACCATATATATATGTCCATTTTGATGCCTTACCTGTCTTCCAAACATTGCACATCTTATATATAGCTCAGTTCTGATGCACTACCTTTGTTCCAAACATTGCACACCTTATATATATTCCTTAATTAACGTCCGCCAACATTGTGTCATATCCGACGAATGTAAGAAATGTAACAGGTGAAATGATGCTCAAATGAGCCCGAGGTCCATGGAGCTTTAAGTTACCCGACATCTGTCTTTTCAGGGTAGGGCAAACCTCGGTAAAGAACCTTAACCGGATAACTTACCCTAAGCGAGATTCGAACTTGCGACCTGTTGAATGTGAGGCAGACACGCTAACCACCACGCTGCCGAGACGGGCATATATGTCAGTTGTGATGCCTTACCTGTCTTCCAAACATTGCACATCATATATATATATAAGTTGTGATGCCCTACCTTTCTTCCAAACTTTGCACATCTTATATATATATATCAGTTGTGATGCCCTTCCTTTCTTCCAAACATTGCACATTATATATATATGTCCGTTTTGATGCCTTACCTGTCTTCCAAACATTGCACATCTTATATATAGCTCAGTTCTGATGCCTTACCCTTCCTCCAAACATTGCACATCTTATATATATCTCAGTTCTGATGCCCTACGTTTGTTCCAAACATTGCACACCTTATATATATATATATTGCCTCAGGGGTCTCCGTCTAGGGGATATGTGAATGGCAACCACAAACACAAAGTACCCAAGCTGAGGGCGGCGCCGTGGCCGAGCGGTTAGCGCGCTCGCCTACCACCTAGGCGGCCCGGGTTCGATCCCAGGGACCCGCATGTGGTATTCGTGGTGGACGAAGCGGCGTCAGGGCGGGTTTTCTCCGGGTACTCCGGTTTCCCCCGCCATCTCATTCCACCGGTGCTCCATCTTCATTCCATGTATCATCAGTGTCACCGCCTGCGGTGCCGTAGTAGTAAAAGCGGGCGTTAAACACTACAAATAAATAAATACCCAAGCTGAGCAGAACATTACTTCCACTTACTGGTGTTTTGCTCCTCACTGTAACTTTCCTATCTGACCTTACCTTGGTCATCTCTTGTTCTCTTCCGAGCCCGATGCTATTAGGGTTCCTGAGGGCTAGGGAGTCTTTATTTTTCCAACCTCTCCATTTCTCTAATTTTTCTATAAAACCTTAACCCCTAACATGCTGACCTGTCATGGCATGTAATACGTCTTCTGATTGGTAATCAGAGGATATGGTCGGTGAATTTATTTTGATAATTCTCCCGGTCAGGTCGGTGAGACCCGTAAACCAACGACAGGTGTGGTCCCCCAGACATTCTGGGGGTTGTGAGAGAGCGATGTGACCGCCAAAACATAAAAATATGGTGCTCTCTAAAAAACGGTTACTATTACTGCTATTGCTCTCTTTTTTATGAAATATGACTCGAGGGGTAAAATGTTCCGGAGTTAAAATAGTCCCCCATTCGGATCTCCGGGCGGGGACTACTTCTCGAGAACCAAAACATTATACTAATAGAAGATCTAACATCAGACTTCTACAATGGAATGCGGGTGGTCTCACACAAACAAAAAGAGTAGAACTGAATAAAATTGTATTTGACTATAATATCAATATATTTTTCATACAGGAAGCAAATCTAACAAATGACCAACTTAAATAATTCAATTTTACTGGATTTTTACTGCAGTTACTACCCAAAAATAGACAGATAAGTAGTGGAATATTAGTTGGAGTCAAAAAGGATATTAAAACCTCCTGTGAAATTGTTAAAGAAATGGATAACACAGATAAAAGTGAATTAATAAAGCTAAATTTTTGGGATAACAAAACACATCTACATTTATACAGTATTTACAATCCTCCCAGGAATGTACCGGATCTCTCACTTATTGACCAATTAAATAAAACAATCGTAATTCGGGATTTCAATGCACATTCCAAAAGATGGGGTTATGAAAAAGTGGATTCTACAGGGAAGATAGTGGAAGAATTTTTGAATACCACAATTTTTGAACTGATTTATAGTAAAGAAGATCCCACAACCTTCATACATTATTCTGGAGCGGGCAGTAACCCAGACCTATTGTTAGCTACAACAGATATTGTTTCAAAAATTAAAAAACAAGTTATAGAAGATCCAAGTTCTGGTCACAGAGCGGTAATTGCTGATATAAAACTAGAGAATACAAATAACAGTCAAGGTCTTACGAATCTGTATTGGAACTTCAAAAAAGCAGATTGGAACAAATATAAAACTGAATTAGAACATAAATTTAAAGAACAAACAAACTCACAGCTGCATGACCAACCAGATCATATGAACAAAGAATTCTGTAAAGTCATCCTAGAAACTGCAAAAAAACATATTCCTCGTGGAAGAATTAAAAATTTCAAACCCTTTTGGAACCCCCAGTTAGAAGAACTGAAAAAGCAAAGGGATATAGCTAGAAATACAGCTGAACAAACAAAAAACATATCAGATACACACATATGGCGGAAGAAATGTGCCTCACTAAAAAAAGAAATTAATACCGCTAAAAGGAATCACTTTAATAATTTCTTAGAAAAAATGGATTATAGGACAGATGGTAACAAAGCTCATAAGTTCATAAAAAATGTCAAGGACAGGAAAGAAAACAACAGCACACCTATCATACACAACAATAAAATGTTAGTAAATGATGCAGTCATAGCCGAAACATTCAATAAATATTATGCTAATGCACACAAAGTAACAAGAAATAATAAAAAGGAACGTAAAGAATTTAGGAAAGATTTGAAACAAGAAAGAGAATGTAATCCTAACACTCAGTGCAATATCTTTTTTCAAAATTTTAATATGCAAGAATTGAACATTGCAATAAATAATCTAAAAAACAAAAAGTCTCCTGGACCAGATCACATACATCCAGAGTTCATAAAAAACCTTGGAAAAACAGCAAAACAACAACTACTGAAACTCTACAATCTATCCTGGAAAACCGCTGTACCTGCTGAATGGCGAAAAGCAATAATTGTCCCACTCTTGAAGAAAGACAAAACAGCATCAGAAATAAAAAATTATAGACCAATAGCTCTTACTAGCATAATAGCAAAAGTGATGGAAGGAATGGTGTCAAACAGGTTAAATTGGTTCCTAGAATCACAAAATTTAATATCCCCATGTCAAGCTGGATTCAGAGAGTTCCACTCCACAAATGAACAAGTCTTACTTCTCAGTCAAGAAATCAAAGACTCCTTCAATAGAAAAGAAGATAATTTATCAGTTTTTATTGATTTTCAAAGTGCATATGATTCTATATGCAGAACAAAACTACTAAAGAAAGTAAAAAAAGTAGGGATACAAGGTCCAATGTTTTCATGGCTATGTCATTTCCTAACACAACGCTTTATTGCAACCAGATATGGAAGAAATATATCTAAATATAAACAAATACACCGTGGCTTGCCACAAGGTGCAGTGCTCAGCACTACACTTTTTAATATATTTATTAATGATCTACCACAGCAAATACAAGAATCAGGCGTGAAGTGTGCACTATTTGCTGATGACTTGGTAATGTGGACTTCAAAACCAAAAAGCAAAAGTACAGAACTGGAAAAAACCATGCAACAATCCTTAACCAACTTACAGAGGTGGACCAAAGAAAATTTAATGACTGTTAATACAACAAAATCAAACTACCAAATCTTTTCACTAAGAAAAAAACCACTAAAAATAAAACTAAATTTTGAGAGTCAACAATTACCAGAAACAAAGGAAGCAAAGTATTTAGGAGTTACATTTGATACCAAACTTACATGGACCAAACAAATAGAAAATGTAATACAAAGAGCAGAGAGACGCCTTTCACTGTTAAAACGTCTAACAGGAATGAAGTGGGGATGCTCCAGAGCAACGCTTAACACAACATATAATATATATATAAAACCATTGTTTACTTACTGCAGCGAAGTTCTTGTAACAGCAAACACAAAAAAAATTCAAATCTTTCAAAACCAAAGTCTGAGATTAATTACAGGTGCTATCAAAACCACACCAATAGCAGCTATGGAAATACTAACCAACCAATATCCCATTGAATATGAAATAGAAAAAGCGGCTCTTATTCAACACAAAAAGTTGATCAGACTCCCATTCAATACATGGCACAAGAGAAATTTTACACATACACTAAAGACTCAGGAGAGCTTTCTTTCCAAAATTCAAGACATCAAGAAGGATGTACACCTTCCTAATTCAAAGGAAAACTTCATATCTAAAGTCAATCCAACACATACATTAGACATCACATATTATTTACACCTGACAGAAGAAGTTAAAAAAAGTGATACTCCAACTAGTGTTCTAAAATTATTGGCATTAGAGACAATCCATACTAGATTTCCAGAACATGAGTGGCTCCATATTTATACTGATGGATCATTGATATCAAACCAAAATGGAGCAGGTGCTGGAGTCACATGTCACCTCTTTTCCTACTACAAATCTTTAAGTTATGGAACTACAAACTTTGATGGAGAAATTGAAGCAATTCGAATGGCCCTACAAAATCTTTTGTACAGAATTTCACATTTTCAGCAAGCAGTTATTCTCTCAGATTCCAGGGCAGCAATTATAGCAATTACTTCCAAGTTGTCACCAAAAAACCAAACTATTGTAGAATGTTGGAAGATGCTTAGCCATCTAACAGCACTTCAAAAACACCTAGTCTTCCAATGGATACCGGCTCACTGTGGACTGAGTGGTAATGAGAAAGCTGATTTTCTGGCAAAAAAGGGTACCAGCGGTGTACAAAAATCTATAATTAATTTACCATTTTATGCAGCTAAAAGATTAGTCAACTCTGAATTCAAAACAATTATTGCAAAATATTACTATGAAAAATCAAAGAATAAAAGATGGGAACTACCAAACATTCAAACAGTGATTCCTGAGTATCCTCGAAAAACAGCAGTTGACACCTTCAGGTTGATTACAGGACATGATTGTCTGGCAAAACATTTAAACAGAATTGGGATATATTCTTCACCACTCTGTCCTTTATGTGATCTGCAAGAGGAAATGGACCGAGACCACCTTCAAATATGCCCAGCCACTTCTAGTGCCCCATCCATCAGTGAAAAATATTGGAGAGCAAGAGGATTAATGACTTCATTGTCAGAAATCCAGCATTAGCTAACAACATATATATATATATATATATATATATATATTCCTTAATTAACGTCCGCCAACATTGTGTCATATCAGACGAATGAAAGAAATGTAACAGGTGAAATGATGAAATGATGCTCAAATGAGCCCGAGGTCCATGGAGCTTTAGGTTACCCGACATCCGTCTTTTCAGGGTAGGGCAAACCTCGGTAAAGAAAATTAACCAGATAACTTACCCTGAGCGAGATTCGAACTTGCGACCTATATATATATATGTCAGTTGTGATGCCCTACCTTTCTTCCAAACATTGCACATCTTATATATATATATGTCAGTTGTGATGCCCTACCTTTCTTCCAAATATTGCACATCTTATATATATATATATATATATATCAGTTGTGATGCCCTACCTTTCTTCCAAATATTGCACATCTTATATATATATATCTGTCAGTTGTGATGCCCTACCTTTCTTCCAAATATTGCACATCTTATATATATGTCAGTTGTGATGCCCTACCTTTCTCCCGAACATTGCACATCTTATATATATATATATATCAGTAGTGATGCCCTACCTGTCTTTCAAACATTGCACATCTTATATATATGTCAGTTATGATGCCCTACCTTTCTTCCAAACATTGCACATCTTATATATATATATATATATATACATATCAGTTGTGATGCCTTACCTTTCTTCCAAATGTTGCACATGCTATATATATATCAGTTGAAATGCCCTGCCTTTCTTCCAAACGTTGCACATCCTATATATGTATCAGTTGAGATGCCCTACCTTTCTTCCAAACATTGCACATCCTATATATATATATATATCAGTTGAGATGCTCTACCTTTATTCCAAACGTTGCACATCCTATATATATATATATATATATATATATATATATATATATATATATATATATATATATATATATATCAGTTGTGATGCCTTACCTTTCTTCCAAACATTGCACATCCTATATATATATCAGTTGAGATGCCCTACCTTTCTGCTAAACATTGCACATCTTATATATATATATATATATATATATATATATATATATCTGTCAGTTGTGATGCCCTACCTTTCTTCCAAATATTGCAAATCTTATATATATGTCAGTTGTGATGCCCTACCTTTCTCCCGAACATTGCACATCTTATATATTGTCACCGCGCCCGATGCATCTAATTGCCGACAACCGTAGTGTCACGCATCGCATTATTGTCGGCACTACCGCAAAGGAGCCGAAGGAAAGAGACAGAGCATGGCCGCATTGTTGGGGCGCTTGCCGAAAGAGAGAAAAGGATAGAGGCTACTGGAATCTTCTACTTTGTACCCCAGCGCAATAAGTGAACGTTCTTGAAGCTTCCAGAATAGTGCCGGGGAGATATAAATAGCGGTAAAGTGTGAGAAGAGCCAGTCAGTCAGTATGTGAAGGTTGAGTAGTCGTGCCGACGGAGACGGACAGACGATGTGGAGAGTTGTGCCGACGGAGAAGAGTTAGTTCTTTGTGTTACGAGTTCGAAGCCGTGCTGTTGGAGAATCGGAAAAGACCTTCTTGCTGTTGCAACGAGTGTACAAGTTACTGTTTACGGAAATAAAAAGTGTTTCTTTATCTCGACTACATCTGTCTTCTTTACTTTTCAACACAACCAAAGTCACACTGGTGTCAGAAGTGGGATTCGTCGAATCGCTTCTAGTTTCGTTACATCGTCGTTAGAAGTTGCAACGTTAGAACCAAGATGGAGGGAGATTCGGAAACCAGGATGATGGCAATGATGAAAGAATTATTTGCCAAAATGGAAACGTCATACGACAACCTCGCTGCCAAAATGAAGACGGCAAACGACAACCTCTTTGCCGAGCTGAAAGAAGAAATAAAGACGAGACACAACCTCGCTGCCGAGCTGAAAGAGATGAAGACGGCAAACGTCAACCTCGTTGCCAAAATGAAGACGAGAAACGACAACCTCGCTGCCAAAATGGAAACGTCAAACAACAACCTCGCTGCCGAGCTGAAAGAGATGAAGACGGAGCTATCGGCGAAAATTGATGGCGAACTGACTGGCGTGACGGAAGACGTGGAAGAACTCGGCGAAAAGGTGGAAGACCTCTGCCAGCATGCGGACGTCGTGGAGGACGACGGGGAACGTCTTGGCGCCCTGGTAGTAAGAGTTGACGAGAGCGTCAAAGTACTGGATGCCAGGGGCAGACGGAATAGCGCGGAGCCGGGGAGGGAGCACCTAGTGGCCGAGGCGACAGTTGCGCCCGTTTCGGATGATATGAGGGAAGACGTGGAACAACTCGGCGAACTGATTGGCGTGACGGAAGACGTGGAAGAACTCGGCGAAAAGGTGGAAGACCTCTGGCAGCATGTGGACGTCGTGGAGGACGACCGGGAACGTCTTGGCGCCCTGGTAGTAAGAGTTGACGAGAGCGTCAAAGTACTGGATGCCAGGGGCAGACGGAATAGCGCGGAGCCGGGGAGGGAGCACCTAGTGGCCGAGGCGACAGTTGCGCCCGTTTCAGATAACGAAAGTGTACGTCTCGGGGAAGACAAAGGGGCAGTTCAGGGACGTCGTCGAGGATCCTCTGGAGGAGTGTGTCGGGTACGTAACCAACCAGGATATGACGTGGAGGACGATCAGCAGGGAAGCGCACAAGCAAACGAGCAACACGTGAGAACCGACTTGGCGTGGGACATGGGGGGACCGTCGGAGCCATCCAATCACCTGACGCATAGTGCCATGAACGGAAGAATGGTGGACATCATCTTGGACGGCAGGATACAGGAGAGGCCGTGCCGAGCACGAGCGAACACGAGTGCAGCGGTGGACGCGACTCGCGCGGATGTGGCGGGGTTTGTTGCCGGACCCATCGGAAGCAAGGTGGCTGCGAAGGTGCGCCAGAGAGGTTGGCGGACATGGTACCCAGTGAGCCGTTTCCAAGTGCGAAGGATGGCCCGTCAACACACCAGGAAGAAGGGCAACTGGACGAGGGGCCGTCAAGACCGGCGGTACTGTTGCAGAATTTCGAAGCAGGATGGCATACGTCGTCCTACCCAGACCAAGGGACACTATCCAACAGCGATACCTAGGATCGTGCCTCCTGGAGAAGAGGTTCGATGGGATAGTCCACCGGGGCGCAAGGGAGATGCCGCAGTGATAGTGCTGGTCGGGACGACCAGCTCTGAGGAGGGAGCAGTGTCACCGCGCCCGATGCATCTAATTGCCGACAACCGTAGTGTCACGCATCGCATTATTGTCGGCACTACCGCAAAGGAGCCGAAGGAAAGAGACAGAGCATGGCCGCATTGTTGGGGCGCTTGCCGAAAGAGAGAAAAGGATAGAGGCTACTGGAATCTTCTACTTTGTACCCCAGCGCAATAAGTGAACGTTCTTGAAGCTTCCAGAATAGTGCCGGGGAGATATAAATAGCGGTAAAGTGTGAGAAGAGCCAGTCAGTCAGTATGTGAAGGTTGAGTAGTCGTGCCGACGGAGACGGACAGACGATGTGGAGAGTTGTGCCGACGGAAAAGAGTTAGTTCTTTGTGTTACGAGTTCGAAGCCGTGCTGTTGGAGAATCGGAAAAGACCTTCTTGCTGTTGCAACGATTGTACAAGTTACTGTTTACGGAAATAAAAAGTGTTTCTTTATCTCGACTACATCTGTCTTCTTTACTTCACAAATACCAAATAAAGTCACAATATATATATATCAGTAGTGATGCCCTACCTGTCTTTCAAACATTGCACATCTTATATATATGTCAGTTATGATGCCCTACCTTTCTTCCAAACATTGCACATCTTATTTATATATATAATATATATACATATCAGTTGTGATGCCTTACCTTTCTTCCAAATGTTGCACATGCTTAATATATATATCAGTTGAAATGCCCTGCCTTTCTTCCAAACGTTGCACATCCTATATATGTATCAGTTGAGATGCCCTACCTTTCTTCCAAACATTGCACATCCTATATATATATATATATATATATATATATATA
>CM060964.1:3096588-3101588 GCA_030765045.1 Tenodera sinensis
CTTATATATATATCAGTTGAGATGCCCTACCTTTCTTCCAAACATTGCACATCCTATATATATATCAGTTGAGATGCCCTACCTTTCTTCCAAATATTGCCCATCTTATATATATATATATATACATATCAGTTGTGATGCCTTACCTTTCTTCCAAATGTTGCACATGCTATATATATATCAGTTGAAATGCCCTGCCTTTCTTCCAAACGTTGCACATCCTATATATGTATCAGTTGAGATGCCCTACCTTTCTTCCAAACATTGCACATCCTATATATATATCAGTTGAGATGCCCTACCTTTCTTCCAAACGTTGCACATCTTATATATATATATCAGTTGTGATGCCTTACCTTTCTTGTAAACATTGCACATGTTATATATATATATATATATATATATATCAGTTGAGATGCCTTACCTTTCTTCTAAACATTGCACATGTTATATATATATATCAGTTGAGATGCCCTACCTTTCTTCCAAACATTGCACATCTTATATATATATATATATTGTGACATGGCTTCTCCATGTCATTAAGACTCTTTGATTTTCAAGGAGGTTGCCATAGAGACAGTTTGAGTTGTTGAAGATGAAGAGAGAGAAACTGGTATTGTGTGAGAGTTTGGAAAGATTAAGAGACAGAAACTAGTAGTGTGGCTGTACTAGTATGGTGTGAGAAAATAAAAAGATTCGCTAAATTTGTTACATTTGGTGTCAGGAAGTGGGATATTCGGAAACCAGGATGATGGCAATGATGAAAGAATTATTTGCCAAAATGGAAACGAGAAACGACAACCTCGCTGCCGAGCTGAAAGAGATGAAGACGGAGCTATCGGCGAAAATTGTCGGGCAACTGGCTGGCGTGACGGAAGGCGTGGAAGAACTCGGCGAAAAGGTGGAAGACCTCTGCCAGCACGTGGACGTCGTGGAGGACGACGGGGAACGTCTTGGCGCCCTGGTAGTAGGAGTTGACGAGAGCGTCAAAGTACTGGATGCCAGGGGCAGACGGAATAGCGCGGAGCCGGGGAGGGAGCACCTAGTGGCCGAGGCGACAGTTGCGCCCGTTTCGGACGATCAGCAGGGAAGCGCACAAGCAAACGAGCAACACGCGAGAACCGACTTGGCGTGTGACATGGGGGGACCGTCGGGGCCATCCAATCACCTGACGCATAGTGCCGTGAACGGAAGAATGGTGGACATCATCGTGGACGGCAGGATACAGGAGAGGCCGTGCCGAGCACGAGTGAACACGAGTGCAGCGGTGGACGCGACTCGCGCGGATGTGGTGGGGTTTGTTGCCGGACCCATCGGAAGCAAGGTGGCTGCGAAGGTGCGCCAGAGAGGTCGGCGGACATGGTACCCAGTGAGCCGTTTCAAAGTGCGCAGGATGGCCCGTCAACACACCAGGAAGAAGGGCAACTGGACGAGGGACCGTCAAGACCGGCGGTACTGTTGCAGAATTTCGAAGCAGGATGGCATACATCGTCCTACCTGGACCAAGGGACACTATCCAACAGCGATACCTAGGATCGTGCCCCCTGGAGAGCGAGGTCCTACTGGCCCTCAAGGTTTACAAGGATTCCCTGGCCCTCAGGGTCTGGTAGGCTTGCCTGGAATGAAGGGTGAACGTGGATTCCCAGGAATGAAAGGTGAACAGGGCAATCCAGGACCTCCAGGACAAGCTGGTGCACCAGGACCTGAAGGACCTAAGGGTGACTCAGGCTCTCAAGGACAACATGGAGCTCCAGGACAACCTGGTCCACAGGGCCCTCCAGGAGACAGAGGACTTCCAGGATTACCCGGCCCAACAGGACCTGCTGGCCTCAGAGGTCAGAGAGGTGCACAAGGTGAGACAGGTCCACCAGGGAAGCCAGGCAGTGAAGGACCTCCAGGACCACAAGGTATTGCAGGACCTCTAGGACCACCGGGACCAATTGGAGAACAGGGACCAGAGGGAGCACCAGGTAAAGCAGGAACACCTGGTATTGCAGGAAGACCGGGAGATAAGGGACCTGTAGGACCTTCAGGACCTCCGGGAACTCCAGGGGCACCAGGTCTTCCAGGGCCACCTGGTCCAAATGGACCTCCAGGACCAGCAGGAGAACGGGGTCTTCGAGGAGAAACTGGACCACAGGGTGTAGAAGGGCCACAGGGAGCTAGAGGAAAGCCAGGACCTCCAGGGCCAGAGGGAGGTAAGGGTGATAGAGGAGAAGAAGGTCCAAAGGGTGCAAAAGGACACCGTGGTTTCATTGGTCTACAAGGGTTACCTGGACCTCAGGGACCTCCAGGAGACAAAGGCATGACTGGACCTCCAGGATTGTCGGGAAAAGATGGTGAACCTGGAACTAAAGGTATGCCTGGAAGAGATGGAAACCCAGGACCTCAAGGTATACCAGGACCACCAGGCCCTCGTGGACCACCAGGAGAAGAGGTTCGATGGGTTAATCCACCGGGGCGCAAGGGAGATGCCACAGTGATAGTGCTGGTCGGGACGACCAGCTCTGAGGAGGGAGCAGTGTGACATGGCTTCTCCATGTCATTAAGACTCTTTGATTTTCAAGGAGGTTGCCATAGAGACAGTTTGAGTTGTTGAAGATGAAGAGAGAGAAACTGGTATTGTGTGAGAGTTTGGAAAGATTAAGAGACAGAAACTAGTAGTGTGGCTGTACTAGTATGGTGTGAGAAAATAAAAAGATTCGCTAAATTTGTTACATTTAAATTTGTTACAATATATATATATATATATATATATATATATATATATATATATATATATATATATATGTTGAGATGCCCTACCTTTCTTCCAAACATTGCACATTATATATATATATATGTTGAGATGCCCTACCTTTCTTCCAAATATTGCACATCCTATCTATATATATCAGTTGAGATGCCCTACCTTTCTTCCAAATATTGCACATCCTATCTATATATATATCAGTTGAGATGCCCTACCTTTCTTCCAAACATTGCTCATCCTATCTATATATATCAGTTGAGATGCCCTACCTTTCTTCCAAACATTGCTCATCCTATATATATATCAGTTGAGATGCCTTACCTTTCTTCTAAACATTGCACATCTTATATATATATATATATATATATATATATATATATATATATATAAGTTGAGATGCCTTATCTTTCTTCTAAACATTGCACATCTTATATATAATATATATATATATCAGTTGAGATGCCTTACCTTTCTTCTAAACATTGCACATCTTATATATATATCAGTTGAGATGCCCTACCTTTCTTCTAAACATTGCACATTATATATATATATATATATATCAGTTGAGATGCCCTACCTTTCTGCTAAACATTGCACATCTTATATATATATATCAGTTGAGATGCCCTACCTTTCTTCTAAACATTGCACATCCTATATATATATATATATCAGTTGAGATGCCCTACCTTTCTTCCAAACGTTGCACATCCTATATATATATCAGTTGAGATGCCCTACCTTTCTTCCAAACGTTGCAAATCCTATAGGTATATATATATCAGTTGAGATGCCCAACCTTTCTTCCAAACATAGCACATCTTATATATATCAGTTGAGATGCCCTACGTTTGTTCCAAACATTGCACCTCTTATATATATATATATCAGTTGAGATGCCCTACCTTTCTTCTAAACATTGCACATCTTATATATATATATCAGTTGGGATGCCCTACCTTTCTTCTAAACATTGAACATCTTATATATATATATATATATATATATATATATATATATATATATATCAGTTGTGATGCCTTACCTTTCTTCTAAACATTGCACATCTTATATATATATATATATATATATATATATATATATATATATATATATATATATATCAGTTGTGATGCCTTACCTTTCTTCTAAACATTGCACATCTTATATATATATATTTATATCAGTTGTAATGCCCTACCTTTCTTCTAAACATTGCACATCTTATATATATATATCTATCAGTTGAGATGCCCTACCTTTCTTCCAAACATTGCACGTCTTATATATATATATATATATATGTATATATCAGTTGAGATGCCCTACCTTTGTTCCAAACATTGCACGTCTTATATATATATCAGTTGAGATGCCCTCCCTTTCTTCCAAACGTTGCACATCCTATATATATATATCAGTTGAGATGCCCTACCTTTCTTCCAAACGTTGCACATCCTATACATATATATCAGTTGAGATGCCCTACCTTTCTTCCAAACGTTGCACATCCTATATATATATATATATATATATATATATATATATATATATATATATATATATATATATCAGTTGAGATGCCCTACCTTTCTTCTAAACATTGCACATTATATATATATATATATCAGTTGAGATGCCCTACCTATCTTCCAAACGTTGCACATCCTATATATATATATCAGTTGAGATGCCCTACCTTTCTTCTAAACATTGCACATTATATATATATATCAGTTGAGATGCCCTACCTTTCTTCCAAACGTTGCACATCCTATATATATATATATATCAGTTGAGATGCCCTAACTTTCTTCCAAACGTTGCACAACCTATATATATATATATCAGTTGAGATGCCCTACCTTTCTTCCAAACGTTGCACATCCTATATATATATATATCAGTTGAGATGCCCTACCCTTATTCCAAACATTGCACATCTTATATATATATCAGTTGAGATGCCCTACCTTTCTTCCAAACATTGCACATCCTATATATATATCAGTTGAGATGCCCTACCTTTCTTCCAAATATTGCCCATCTTATATATATATATATACATATCAGTTGTGATGCCTTACCTTTCTTCCAACCATTGCACATCTTATATATATATATACACATATCAGTTGTGATGCCTTACCTTTCTTCCAAATGTTGCACATGCTATATATATATCAGTTGAAATGCCCTGCCTTTCTTCCAAACGTTGCACATCCTATATATGTATCAGTTG
>CM060964.1:3106588-3134088 GCA_030765045.1 Tenodera sinensis
GTTGCACATCCTATATATATATCAGTTGAGATGCCCTCCCTTTCTTCCAAACGTTTCACATCCTATATATATATCAGTTGAAATGCCCTGCCTTTCTTCCAAACGTTGCACATCCTATATATATATATATCAGTTGAGATGCCCTACCTTTCTTCCAAACGTTGCACATCCTATATATATATCAGTTGAGATGCCCTACGTTTGTTCCAAACATTGCACCTCTTATATATATATATATATATATATATACATCAGTTGAGATGGCTTACCTTTCTTCTAAACATTGCACATCTTATATATATATATATATATATATATATATATATATCAGTTGAGATGCCCTACCTTTCTTCTAAACATTGCACATTATATATATATATATATATATTAGTTGAGATGCCCTACCTTTGTTCTAAACATTGCACATTATATATATATATATATCAGTTGAGATGCCCTACCTTTCTTCCAAACATTGCACATCCTATATATATATCAGTTGAGATGCCCTATCTTTCTTCCAAACATTGCACGTCTTATATATATATATATATCAGTTGAGATGCCCTACCTTTCTTCTAAACATTGCACATCTTATATATATATATATATCAGTTGAGATGCCCTACCTTTCTTCTAAACATTGCACATCTTATATATATATATATCTATCAGTTGAGATGCCCTACCTTTCTTCCAAACATTGCACGTCTTATATATATATCAGTTGAGATGCCCTACCTTTGTTCCAAACATTGCACATTTTATATATATATCAGTTGAGATGCCCTACCTTTCTTCTAAACATTGCACATCTTATATATATATATATATATATATATATCAGTTGTGATGCCTTACCTTTCTTCTAAACATTGCACATCTTATATATATATATATATATATATATATATATATATATATATATTTATATCAGTTGTAATGCCCTACCTTTCTTCTAAACATTGCACATCTTATATATATATATATATATATATATATATATATCTATCAGTTGAGATGCCCTACCTTTCTTCCAAACATTGTACGTCTTATACCTTTGTTCCAAACATAGCACATCTTATATATATATATCAGTTGAGATGCCGTACCTTTCTTCTAAACATTGCACATTATATATATCAGTTGAGATGCCCTCCCTTTCTTCCAAACGTTGCACATCCTATATATATCAGTTGAGATGCCCTACGTTTGTTCCAAACATTGCACCTCTTATATATATATATATATATATACATCAGTTGAGATGGCTTACCTTTCTTCTAAACATTGCACATCTTATATATATATATATATATATATATATATATATATATATATATATATATATATATATATATATCAGTTGAGATGCCCTACCTTTCTTCTAAACATTGCACATTATATATATATATATATTAGTTGAGATGCCCTACCTTTGTTCTAAACATTGCACATTATATATATATATATATCAGTTGAGATGCCCTACCTTTCTTCCAAACATTGCACATCCTATATATATATCAGTTGAGATGCCCTATCTTTCTTCCAAACGTGTACATCCTATATATATATATATATATATATATATATATATATATCAGTTGAGATGCCCTACCTTTCTTCCAAACATTGCACATCTATATATATATATCAGTTGAGATGCCCTCCCTTTCTTCCAAACGTTGCACATCCTATATATATATCAGTTGAGATGCCCTCCCTTTCTTCCAAACGTTTCACATCCTATATATATATCAGTTGAAATGCCCTGCCTTTCTTCCAAACATTGCACATCTATATATATATATCAGTTGAGATGCCCTCCCTTTCTTCCAAACGTTTCACATCCTATATATATATCAGTTGAAATGCCCTGCCTTTCTTCCAAACATTGCACATCTATATATATATATCAGTTGAGATGCCCTCCCTTTCTTCCAAACGTTTCACATCCTATATATATATCAGTTGAAATGCCCTGCCTTTCTTCCAAACATTGCACATCTATATATATATATCAGTTGAGATGCCCTCCCTTTCTTCCAAACGTTGCACATCCTATATATATATCAGTTGAGATGCCCTCCCTTTCTTCCAAACATTGCACATCTATATATATATATCAGTTGAGATGCCCTCCCTTTCTTCCAAACGTTGCACATCCTATATATATATCAGTTGAGATGCCCTCCCTTTCTTCCAAACGTTTCACATCCTATATATATATCAGTTGAAATGCCCTGCCTTTCTTCCAAACATTGCACATCTATATATATATATCAGTTGAGATGCCCTCCCTTTCTTCCAAACGTTTCACATCCTATATATATATCAGTTGAAATGCCCTGCCTTTCTTCCAAACATTGCACATCTATATATATATATCAGTTGAGATGCCCTCCCTTTCTTCCAAACGTTTCACATCCTATATATATATCAGTTGAGATGCCCTGCCTTTCTTCCAAACATTGCACATCTATATATATATATCAGTTGAGATGCCCTCCCTTTCTTCCAAACGTTGCACATCCTATATATATATCAGTTGAGATGCCCTCCCTTTCTTCCAAACGTTTCACATCCTATATATATATCAGTTGAGATGCCCTACCTTTCTTCCAAACATTGCACATCTATATATATATATCAGTTGAGATGCCCTCCCTTTCTTCCAAACGTTTCACATCCTATATATATATCAGTTGAAATGCCCTGCCTTTCTTCCAAACGTTGCACATCCTATATATATATATCAGTTGAGATGCCCTACCTTTCTTCCAAACGTTGCACATCCTATATATATATCAGTTGAGATGCCCTACGTTTGTTCCAAACATTGCACCTCTTATATATATATATATATATATATACATCAGTTGAGATGGCTTACCTTTCTTCTAAACATTGCACATCTTATATATATATATATATATATATATATATATATATATATATATATATATATCAGTTGAGATGCCCTACCTTTCTTCTAAACATTGCACATTATATATATATATATATTAGTTGAGATGCCCTACCTTTGTTCTAAACATTGCACATTATATATATATATATATATATATATCAGTTGAGATGCCCTACCTTTCTTCCAAACATTGCACATCCTATATATATATCAGTTGAGATGCCCTATCTTTCTTCCAAACGTGTACATCCTATATATATATATATATATATATATCAGTTGAGATGCCCTACCTTTCTTCCAAACATTGCACATCCTATATATATATATATAAGTTGAGATGCCCTACCTTTCTTCCAAACATTGCACATCTTATATTTATATATATATATATATATACATATATATCAGTTGAGATGCCTTACCTTTCTTCTAAACATTGCACATGTTATATATATATCAGTTCTGATGCCTTACCTTTCTTCTAAACATTGCACATCTTATATATATATCAGTTGAGATGCCCTACCTTTCTTCTAAACATTGCACATCTTATATGATATCTCTTATCAGTTGAGATGCCCTACCTTTCTTCCAAACATTGCACATCCTATATATATATATATCAGTTGAGATGCCCTACCTGTCTTCCAAAAGTTGCACATCCTATATATATATATATCAGTTGAGATGCCCTACCTTTCTTCCAAACGTTGCACATCCTATATATATATAAGTTGAATTGCCCTACCTTTCTTCCAAACGTTGCACATCCTATATATATATATATCAGTTGAGATGCCCTACCTTTCTTCTAAACATTGCACATCTTATATATATATATATCAGTTGAGATGCCCTACCTTTCTTCCAAACATTGCACGTCTTATACATATATATCAGTTGAGATATCCTACCTTTCTTCCAAACATTGCACATCTTATATATATATATCAGTTGAGATACCCTACCTTTCTTCTAAACATTGCACATTATATATATATATATATCAGTTGAGATGCCCTACCTTTCTTCCAAACGTTGCGCATCCTATATATATATATCAGTTGAGATGCCCTACCTTTCTTCCAAACGTTGCACATCCTATATATATATATATCAGTTGAGATGCCCTACCTTTCTTCCAAACATTGCCCATCTTATATATATATACATATCAGTTGTGATGCCTTACCTTTCTTCCAAACATTGCACATCTTATATATATATATATATATATACACATATCAGTTATGATGCCCTACCTTTCTTCCAAACATTGCATATCTTATATATATATATATATACATATCAGTTGTGATGCCTTACCTTTCTTCCAAATGTTGCACATGCTATATACATATCAGTTGAAATGCCCTGCCTTTCTTCCAAACGTTGCACATCCTATATATGTATCAGTTGACATGCCCTACCTTTCTTCCAAACATTGCACATCCTATATATATATCAGTTGAGATGCCCTACCTTTCTTCCAAACGTTGCACATCCTATATATACATCAGTTGTGATGCCTTACCTTTCTTCTAAACATTGCACATGTTATATATATATATATATATATATATATATATATATATATATATCAGTTGAGATGCCTTACCTTTCTTCTAAACATTGCACATCTTATATATATATCAGTTGTGATGCCTTATCTTTCTTCTAAACATTGCACATCTCATATATATATAAGTTAGATGCCCTACCTTTCTTCCAAACATTGCACATCTTATATATATATCAGTTGAGATGCCTTACCTTTCTTCTAAACATTGCACATGTTATATATATATATATATATATATATATATATATATATATATATCAGTTGAGATGCCCTACCTTTCTTCCAAACATTGCACATCCTATATATACATCAGTTGAGATGCCCTACCTTTCTTATAAACATTGCACATCTTATATATATCAGTTGAGATGCCTTACCTTTCTTCTAAACACTGCACATCTTATATATATATATATATATATATATATATATATATATATATATATATATCAGTTGAGATGCCTTACCTTTCTTCTAAACATTGCACATCCTATATATACATCAGTTGAGATGCCCTACCTTTCTTCTAAACATTGCACATCTTATATATATATCAGTTGAGATGCCCTACCTTTCTTCTAAACATTGCACATGATATATATATATCAGTTGAGATGCCCTACCTTTCTTCCAAACATTGCACATCCTATATATATATATCAGTTGAGATGCCCTACCTTTCTTCCAAACATTGCTTATCCTATATATATATATATATATATATATATATATATATATATATATATATATATATATATATATATATCAGTTGAGATGCCCTACCTTTCTTCTAAACATTGCACATCTTATATATATATATATCAGTTGAGATGGCCTACCTTTCTTCCAAACATTGCACATCCTATATATATATATCAGTTGAGATGCCCTACCTTTCTTCTAAACATTGCACATCTTATATATATCAGTTGAGATGCCCTACCTTTCTTCTAAACATTGCACATTATATATATATATATATCAGTTGTGATGCCTTACCTTTCTTCTAAACATTGCACATCTTATATATATATATATCAGTTGAGATGCTACCTTTCTTCCAAATATTGCACATCGTATATATATATATATATATATATATATCAGTTGAGATGCCCTACCTTTCTTCCAAACATTGCTCATCCTATATATATATCAGTTGAGATGCTCTACCTTTATTCTAAACATTGCACATCTTATATATATATAATATATATATATATATATATATATTATATATATATATCAGTTGAGATGCCCTACCTTTGTTCTAAACATTGCACATTATATATATATATATATATATATATATATATATATATATATATATATATCAGTTGAGATGCCCTACCTTTCTTCCAAACATTGCACATCCTATATACATATATATCAGTTGAGATGCCCTACCTTTCTTCCAAACATTGCACGTCTTATATATATATATATATATATATATATATATATATATATATATATATATATATATCAGTTGAGATGCCCTACCTTTCTTCCAAACATTGCACATCCTATATATATAAGTTGAGAGGCCCTACCTTTCTTCCAAACATTGCACATCTTATATTTATATATATATATATCAGTTGAGATGCCTTACCTTTCTTCTAAACATTGCACATGTTATATATATATATATATATATATATATATATATATATATATATATATATATATATATATATATATATCAGTTGTGATGCCTTACCTTTCTTCTAAACATTGCACATCTTATATATATATATATCAGTTGAGATGCTACCTTTCTTCTAAACATTGCACATCTTATATATATATATATATATCAGTTGAGATGCCCTACCTTTCTTCTAAACATTGCACATTATATATATATATATATATCAGTTGAGTTGCCCTACCTTTCTTCTAAATATTGCACATCCTATATATATATCAGTTGAGATGCCCTATCTTTCTTCCAAACGTTGTACATCCTATATATATATATATATATCAGTTGAAATGCCCTACCTTTCTTCCAAACATTGCACATCCTATATATATATATATAAGTTGAGATGCCCTACCTTTCTTCCAAACATTGCACATCTTATATATATATATATATATATATATCAGTTGAGATGCCCTACCTTTCTTCCAAACATTGCACGTCTTATTTATATATATATATCAGTTGAGATGCCCTACGTTTGTTCCAAACATTGCACCTCTTATATATATATATCAGTTGAGATGCCCTACCTTTCTTCTAAACATTGCACATCTTATATATATATATATATCAGTTGTGATGCCTTACCTTTCTTCTAAACATTGCACATCTTATATATATATATTTATATCAGTTGTAATGCCCTACCTTTCTTCTAAACATTGCACATCTTATATATATATATATATATATATATATATATATATATCTATCAGTTGAGATGCCCTACCTTTCTTCCAAACATTGCACGTCTTATATATATATATATTTATATATATCAGTTGAGATGCCCTACCTTTGTTCCAAACATTGCACATCTTATATATATATATATATCAGTTGAGATGCCCTACCTTTCTTCTAAACATTGCACATTATATATATATATATATATATATATCAGTTGAGATGCCCTCCCTTTCTTCCAAACGTTGCACATCCTATATATATATCAGTTGAGATGCCCTACCTTTCTTCCAAACGTTGCACATCCTATATATATATCAGTTGAGATGCCCAACCTTTCTTCCAAACATTGCACATCTTATATATATATATATATATATATATATATATCAGTTGAGATGCCCTACCTTGCTTCCAAACATTGCACGTCTTATTTATATATATATATATCAGTTGAGATGCCCTACCTTTCTTCTAAACATTGCACATCTTATATATATATATCAGTTGGGATGCCCTACCTTTCTTCTAAACATTGCACATCTTATATATATATATATATGTATATCAGTTGAGATGCCCTACCTTTCTTCTAAACATTGCACATGTTATATATATATATATCAGTTGTAATGCCCTACCTTTCTTCTAAACATTGCACATCTTATATATATATATATATATTAGTTGTGATGCCTTACCTTTCTTCTAAACATTGCACATCTTATATATATATATATATATATATATATATATATATATATATATATATATATATCAGTTGTAATGCCCTACCTTTCTTCTAAACATTGCACATCTTATATATATATATATATATATATATATATATATATATATATCTATCAGTTGAGATGCCCTACCTTTCTTCCAAACATTGCACGTCTTATATATATATATATATCAGTTGAGATGCCCTACCTTTGTTCCAAACATTGCACATCTTATATATATATATATATATATATATATATATATATATATATATATATATATATCAGTTGAGATAACCTACCTTTCTTCCAAACATTGCACATTATATATATATATATATATATCAGGTGAGATGCCCTACCTTTCTTCCAAACATTGCGCATCCTATATATATATATCAGTTCAGATGCCCTACCTTTCTTCTAAACATTGCACATCCTATATATATATCAGTTGAGATGCCCTACCTTTCTTCTAAACATTGCACATCTTATATATATATATATATAGATATATATCAGTTGAGATGCCCTACCTGTCTTCCAAACGTTGCACATCCTATATATATATATCAGTTGAGATGCCCTACCTTTCTTCCAAACGTTGCACATCCTATATATATATAAGTTTAATTGCCCTACCTTTCTTCCAAACGTTGCACATCCTATATATATATATATATATCAGTTGAGATGCCCTACCTTTCTTCTAAACATTGCACATCTTATATATATATATATATATCAGTTGAGATGCCCTACCTTTCTTCCAAACATTGCACGTCTTATACATATATATCAGTTGAGATGCCCTACCTTTCTTCCAAACATTGCACATCTTATATATATATCAGTTGAGATACCCTACCTTTGTTCTAAACATTGCACATTATATATATCAGTTGAGATGCCCTACCTTTCTTCCAAACGTTGCGCATCCTATATATATATATCAGTTGAGATGCCCTACCTTTCTTCCAAACGTTGCACATCCTATATATATATCAGTTGAGATGCCCTACCTTTCTTCCAAACATTGCCCATCTTATATATATATACATATCAGTTGTGATGCCTTACCTTTCTTCCAAACATTGCACATTTTATATATATATATATATATACATATCAGTTATGATGCCCTACCTTTCTTCCAAACATTGCACATCTTATATTTATATATATATATATCAGTTGAGATGCCTTACCTTTCTTCTAAACATTGCACATGTTATATATATATATATATATATATATATATATATATATATATCAGTTGTGATGCCTTACCTTTCTTCTAAACATTGCACATCTTATATATATATCAGTTGAGATGCTACCTTTCTTCTAAACATTGCACATCTTATATATATATATCAGTTGAGATGCCCTACCTTTCTTCTAAACATTGCACATTATATATATATATATATCAGTTGAGTTGCCCTACCTGTCTTCTAAATATTGCACATCCTATATATATATCAGTTGAGATGCCCTATCTTTCTTCCAAACGTTGTACATCCTATATATATATATATATATCAGTTGAGATGCCCTACCTTTCTTCCAAACATTGCACGTCTTATTTATATATATATATATCAGTTGAGATGCCCTACGTTTGTTCCAAACATTGCACCTCTTATATATATATCAGTTGAGATGCCCTACCTTTCTTCTAAACATTGCACATCTTATATATATATATATATATATATATATATATATATATATATATATATATATATATATATCAGTTGTGATGCCTTACCTTTCTTCTAAACATTGCACATCTTATATATATATTTATATCAGTTGTAATGCCCTACCTTTCTTCTAAACATTGCACATCTTATATATACATATATCTATCAGTTGAGATGCCCTACCTTTCTTCCAAACATTGCACGTCTTATATATATATATTTATATATATCAGTTGAGATGCCCTACCTTTGTTCCAAACATTGCACATCTTATATATATATATATATATATATATATATATATATATATATATATATATATATCAGTTGAGATGCCCTACCTTTCTTCTAAACATTGCACATTATATATATATCAGTTGAGATGCCCTACCTTTCTTCTAAACATTGCACATCTTATATATATATATATCAGTTGTGATGCCTTACCTTTCTTCTAAACATTGCACATCTTATATATATATTTATATCAGTTGTAATGCCGTACCTTTCTTCTAAACATTGCACATCTTATATATATATATATATATATATCAGTTGAGATGCCCTACCTTTCTTCCAAACATTGCACGTCTTATACCTTTGTTCCAAACATTGCACATCTTATATATATATCAGTTGAGATGCCGTACCTTTCTTCTAAACATTGCACATTATATATATCAGTTGAGATGCCCTCCCTTTCTTCCAAACGTTGCACATCCTATATATATATCAGTTGAGATCCCCTAGCTTTCTTCCAAACATTGCCCATCTTATATATATATATATACATACATACATATCAGTTGTGATGCCTTACCTTTCTTCCAAACATTGCACATGTTATTTATATATATATATACACATATCAGTTATGATGGCCTACCTTTCTTCCAAACATTGCACATCTTATATATATATATATATATATATATATATATATATATATATATATATATATATATATATTGTAACAAATGTAACAACTCTTTTTATTTTCTCAAGCTTCAAGTACAGCCACACTACTAGTTTCTGTCTCTTAATCTTTCCAAACTCTCACACCATACTAGTTTCTGTCTCTTAATCTTTTCAACAACTCAAACAGTCTCTATGGCAACCTCCTTGAAAATCAAAGAGTCTTAATGACATGGAGAAGCCATGTCACACTGCTCCCTCCTCAGAGCTGGTCGTCCCGACCAGCACTATCACTGCGGCATCTCCCTTGCGCCCCGGTGGATTAACCCATCGAACCTCTTCTCCTGGTGGTCCACGAGGGCCTGGTGGTCGTGGTATACCTTGAGGTCCTGGGTTTCCATCTCTTCCAGGCATACCTTTAGTTCCAGGTTCACCATCTTTTCCCGACAATCCTGGAGGTCCAGTCATGCCTTTGTCTCCTGGAGGTCCCTGAGGTCCAGGTAACCCTTTAGTTCCAGGTTCACCATCTTTTCCCGACAATCCTGGAGGTCCAGTCATGCCTTTGTCTCCTGGAGGTCCCTGAGGTCCAGGTAACCCTTGTAGACCAATGAGACCACGGTGTCCTTTTGCACCCTTTGGACCTTCTTCTCCTCTATCACCCTTACCTCCCTCTGGCCCTGGAGGTCCTGGCTTTCCTCTAGCTCCCTGTGGCCCTTCTACACCCAGTGGTCCAGTTTCTCCTCGAAGACCCCGTTCTCCTGCTGGTCCTGGAGGTCCATTTGGACCAGGTGGCCCTGGAAGACCTGGTGCCCCTGGAGTTCCCGGAGGTCCTGAAGGTCCTACAGGTCCCTTATCTCCCGGTCTTCCTGCAATACCAGGTGTTCCTGCTTTACCTGGTGCTCCCTCTGGTCCCTGTTCTCCAATTGGTCCCGGTGGTCCTAGAGGTCCTGCAATACCTTGTGGTCCTGGAGGTCCTTCACTGCCTGGCTTCCCTGGTGGACCTGTCTCACCTTGTGCACCTCTCTGACCTCTGAGGCCAGCAGGTCCTGTTGGGCCGGGTAATCCTGGAAGTCCTCTGTCTCCTGGAGGGCCCTGTGGACCAGGTTGTCCTGGAGCTCCATGTTGTCCTTGAGAGCCTGAGTCACCCTTAGGTCCTTCAGGTCCTGGTGCACCAGCTTGTCCTGGAGGTCCTGGATTGCCCTGTTCACCTTTCATTCCTGGGAATCCACGTTCACCCTTCATTCCAGGCAAGCCTACCAGACCCTGAGGGCCAGGGAATCCTTGTAAACCTTGAGGGCCAGTAGGACCTCGCTCTCCAGGGGGCACGATCCTAGGTATCGCTGTTGGATAGTGTCCCTTGGTCCAGGTAGGACGATGTATGCCATCCTGCTTCGAAATTCTGCAACAGTACCGCCGGTCTTGACGGTCCCTCGTCCAGTTGCCCTTCTTCCTGGTGTGTTGACGGGCCATCCTGCGCACTTTGAAACGGCTCACTGGGTACCATGTCCGCCGACCTCTCTGGAGCACCTTCGCAGCCACCTTGCTTCCGATGGGTCCGGCAACAAACCCCGCCACATCCGCGCGAGTCGCGTCCACCGCTGCACTCGTGTTCGCTCGTGCTCGGCACGGCCTCTCCTGTATCCTGCCGTCCAAGATGATGTCCACCATTCTTCCGTTCATGGCACTATGCGTCAGGTGATTGGATGGCTCCGACGGTCCCCCCATGTCCCACGCCAAGTCGGTTCTCACGTGTTGCTCGTTTGCTTGTGCGCTTCCCTGCTGATCGTCCGAAACGGGCGCAACTGTCGCCTCGGCCACTAGGTGCTCCCTCCCCGGCTCCGCGCTATTCCGTCTGCCCCTGGCATCCAGTACTTTGACGCTCTCGTCAACTCTTACTACCAGGGCGCCAAGACGTTCCCCGTCGTCCTCCACGACGTCCACGTGCTGGCAGAGGTCTTCCACCTTTTCGCCGAGTTGTTCCACGTCTTCCGTCACGCCAATCCGTTCGCCGAGTTGTTCTACGTCTTCCGTCACGCCAATCCGTTCGCCGAGTTGTTCCACGTCTTCCGTCACGCCAATCCGTTCGCCGAGTTGTTCCACGTTTTCCCTCATATCATCCGAAACGGGCGCAACTGTCGCCTCGGCCACTAGGTGCTCCCTCCCCGGCTCCACGCTATTCCGTCTGCCCCTGGCATCCAGTACTTTGACGCTCTCGTCAACTCTTACTACCAGGGCGCCAAGACGTTCCCCGTCGTCCTCCACGACGTCCACGTGCTGGCAGAGGTCTTCCACCTTTTCGCCGAGTTCTTCCACGCCTTCCGTCACGCCAGCCAGTTGCCCGTCAATTTTCGCCGATAGCTCCGTCTTCATCTCTTTCAGCTCGGCAGCGAGGTTGTCGTTTCTCGTTTCCATTTTGGCAAATAATTCTTTCATCATTGCCATCATCCTGGTTTCCGAATCTCCCTCCATCTTGGTTCTAACGTTGCAACTTCTAACGACGATGTAATGAAACTAGAAGCAACTCGACGAATCCCACTTCCTGACACCAAATGTAACAAATTTACCAAATCTTTTTATTTTCTCAAGCTTCAAGTACAGCCACACTACTAGTTTCTGTCTCTTAATCTTTCCAAACTCTCACACCATACTAGTTTCTGTCTCTTAATCTTTTCAACAACTCAAACAGTCTCTATGGCAACCTCCTTGAAAATCAAAGAGTCTTAATGACATGGAGAAGCCATGTCACATATATATATATATATATATATATATATATATACACACATATCAGTTGTGATGCCTTAAATTTCTTCCAAATGTTGCACATGCTATATATATATATATCAGTTGAAATGCCCTGCCTTTCTTCCAAACGTTGCACATCCTATATATGTATCAGTTGAGATGCTCTACCTTTCTTCCAAACATTGCACATCCTATATATATATCAGTTGAGATGCCCTACCTTTCTTCCAAACGTTGCACATCCTATATATATATCAGTTGAGATGCCCTACCTTTCTTCCAAACGTTGCACATCCTATATATATATCAGTTGTGATGCCTTACCTTTCTTCCAAACATTGCACATGTTATATATATATCTATATCAGTTGAGATGCCTTACCTTTCTTCTAAACATTGCACATCTTATATATATATATATATATATATATATATATATATATATATATATATCAGTTGTGATGCCTTATCTTTCTTCTAAACATTGCACATCTTATATATATATAAGTTGAGATGCCCTACCTTTCTTCCAAACATTGCACATCTTATATATATATCAGTTGAGATGCCCTACCTTTCTTCTAAACATTGCACATTATATATATATATATATATATTAGTTGAGATGCCCTACCTTTGTTCTAAACATTGCACATTATATATATATATATATATATATATATCAGTTGAGATGCCCTACCTTTCTTCCAAACATTGCACATCCTATATATATATCAGTTGAGATGCCCTATCTTTCTTCCAAACGTGTACATCCTATATATATATATATATATATATATATATATATATATATATATATATCAGTTGAGATGCCCTACCTTTCTTCCAAACATTGCACATCCTATATATATATATAAGTTGAGATGCCCTACCTTTCTTCCAAACATTGCACATCTTATATTTATATATATATATATATATATATATACATATATATATCAGTTGAGATGCCTTACCTTTCTTCTAAACATTGCACATGTTATATATATATATCAGTTCTGATGCCTTACCTTTCTTCTAAACATTGCACATCTTATATATATATCAGTTGAGATGCCCTACCTTTCTTCTAAACATTGCACATCTTATATGATATCTCTTATCAGTTGAGATGCCCTACCTTTCTTCCAAACATTGCACATCCTATATATATATATATCAGTTGAGATGCCCTACCTGTCTTCCAAAAGTTGCACATCCTATATATATATATATCAGTTGAGATGCCCTACCTTTCTTCCAAACGTTGCACATCCTATATATATATATAAGTTGAATTGCCCTACCTTTCTTCCAAACGTTGCACATCCTATATATATATATATATATATATATATCAGTTGAGATGCCCTACCTTTCTTCTAAACATTGCACATCTTATATATATATATATATCAGTTGAGATGCCCTACCTTTCTTCCAAACATTGCACGTCTTATACATATATATCAGTTGAGATATCCTACCTTTCTTCCAAACATTGCACATCTTATATATATATATATATATATATATATATATATATATATATATATATATATCAGTTGAGATACCCTACCTTTCTTCTAAACATTGCACATTATATATATATATATATATCAGTTGAGATGCCCTACCTTTCTTCCAAACGTTGCGCATCCTATATATATATATCAGTTGAGATGCCCTACCTTTCTTCCAAACGTTGCACATCCTATATATATATATCAGTTGAGATGCCCTACCTTTCTTCCAAACATTGCCCATCTTATATATATATACATATCAGTTGTGATGCCTTACCTTTCTTCCAAACATTGCACATCTTATATATATGTATATACACATATCAGTTATGATGCCCTACCTTTCTTCCAAACATTGCATATCTTATATATATATGTATATATACATATCAGTTGTGATGCCTTACCTTTCTTCCAAATGTTGCACATGCTATATATATATCAGTTGAAATGCCCTGCCCCTTTCTTCCAAACGTTGCACATCCTATATATGTATCAGTTGACATGCCCTACCTTTCTTCCAAACATTGCACATCCTATATATATATCAGTAGAGATGCCCTACCTTTCTTCCAAATATTGCCCATCTTATATATATATATACATATCAGTTGTGATGCCTTACCTTTCTTCCAAACATTGCACATCTTATATATATATATATATATATATATATATATATATATATATATATATATATATATATATATACACATATCAGTTATGATGCCCTACCTTTCTTCCAAACATTGCATATCTTATATATACATATACATATCAGTTGTGATGCCTTACCTTTCTTCCAAATGTTGCACATGCTATATATATATCAGTTGAAATGCCCTGCCTTTCTTCCAAACGTTGCACATCCTATATATGTATCAGTTGACATGCCCTACCTTTCTTCCAAACATTGCACATCCTATATATATATCAGTTGAGATGCCCTACCTTTCTTCCAAACGTTGCACATCCTATATATATATCAGTTGTGATGCCTTACCTTTCTTCTAAACATTGCACATGTTATATATATATATATATATATATATATATATATATCAGTTGAGATGCCTTACCTTTCTTCTAAACATTGCACATCTTATATATATATCAGTTGTGATGCCTTATCTTTCTTCTAAACATTGCACATCTCATATATATATAAGTTAGATGCCCTACCTTTCTTCCAAACATTGCACATCTTATATATATATATATATATATATATATATATATATATATATATATATATATATATATATATATATATCAGTTGAGATGCCTTACCTTTCTTCTAAACATTGCACATGTTATATATATATATATATATATATATATATATATCAGTTGAGATGCCCTACCTTTCTTCCAAACATTGCACATCCTATATATACATCAGTTGAGATGCCCTACCTTTCTTATAAACATTGCACATCTTATATATATCAGTTGAGATGCCTTACCTTTCTTCTAAACACTGCACATCTTATATATATATATATATATATATATATATATATCAGTTGAGATGCCTTACCTTTCTTCTAAACATTGCACATCCTATATATACATCAGTTGAGATGCCCTACCTTTCTTCTAAACATTGCAATTCTTATATATATATCAGTTGAGATGCCCTACCTTTCTTCTAAACATTGCACATGATATATATATATATCAGTTGAGATGCCCTACCTTTCTTCCAAACATTGCACATCCTATATATATATATCAGTTGAGATGCCCTACCTTTCTTCCAAACATTGCTTATCCTATATATATATATATATATATATATATATATATATATATATATATATATCAGTTGAGATGCCCTACCTTTCTTCTAAACATTGCACATCTTATATATATATATATCAGTTGAGATGGCCTACCTTTCTTCCAAACATTGCACATCCTATATATATATATCAGTTGAGATGCCCTACCTTTCTTCTAAACATTGCACATCTTATATATATCAGTTGAGATGCCCTACCTTTCTTCTAAACATTGCACATTATATATATATATATCAGTTGAGATGCCCTACCTTTCTTCCAAATATTGCACATCGTATATATATATATATATATATATATCAGTTGAGATGCCCTACCTTTCTTCCAAACATTGCTCATCCTATATATATATCAGTTGAGATGCTCTACCTTTATTCTAAACATTGCACATCTTATATATATATATAATATATATATATATATATTATATATATATATATATATCAGTTGAGATGCCCTACCTTTGTTCTAAACATTGCACATTATATATATATATATATATATATATATATATATCAGTTGAGATGCCCTACCTTTCTTCCAAACATTGCACATCCTATATACATATATATCAGTTGAGATGCCCTACCTTTCTTCCAAACATTGCACGTCTTATATATATATATATATATATATATATATATATATATATATATATATATATATATATATATATATATATATATATATATATCAGTTGAGATGCCCTACCTTTCTTCCAAACATTGCACATCCTATATATATATATATATAAGTTGAGAGGCCCTACCTTTCTTCCAAACATTGCACATCTTATATTTATATATATATATCAGTTGAGATGCCTTACCTTTCTTCTAAACATTGCACATGTTATATATATATATATATCAGTTGTGATGCCTTACCTTTCTTCTAAACATTGCACATCTTATATATATATATATATCAGTTGAGATGCTACCTTTCTTCTAAACATTGCACATCTTATATATATATATATATATATCAGTTGAGATGCCCTACCTTTCTTCTAAACATTGCACATTATATATATATATATATATATCAGTTGAGTTGCCCTACCTTTCTTCTAAATATTGCACATCCTATATATATATCAGTTGAGATGCCCTATCTTTCTTCCAAACGTTGTACATCCTATATATATATATATATATCAGTTGAAATGCCCTACCTTTCTTCCAAACATTGCACATCCTATATATATATATATATAAGTTGAGATGCCCTACCTTTCTTCCAAACATTGCACATCTTATATATATATATATATATATCAGTTGAGATGCCCTACCTTTCTTCCAAACATTGCACGTCTTATTTATATATATATATCAGTTGAGATGCCCTACGTTTGTTCCACACATTGCACCTCTTATATATATATATCAGTTGAGATGCCCTACCTTTCTTCTAAACATTGCACATCTTATATATATATATTTATATCAGTTGTAATGCCCTACCTTTCTTCTAAACATTGCACATCTTATATATATATATATATATATATATATATATATATATATATATATATATATCTATCAGTTGAGATGCCCTACCTTTCTTCCAAACATTGCACGTCTTATATATATATATATTTATATCTATCAGTTGAGATGCCCTACCTTTGTTCCAAACATTGCACATCTTATATATATATATATCAGTTGAGATGCCCTACCTTTCTTCTAAACATTGCACATTATATATATATATATATATATATATATATATATATATATATATCAGTTGAGATGCCCTCCCTTTCTTCCAAACGTTGCACATCCTATATATATATCAGTTGAGATGCCCTACCTTTCTTCCAAACGTTGCACATCCTATATATATATCAGTTGAGATGCCCAACCTTTCTTCCAAACATTGCACATCTTATATATATATATATATATATATCAGTTGAGATGCCCTACCTTGCTTCCAAACATTGCACGTCTTATTTATATATATATATATATATATATCAGTTGAGATGCCCTACCTTTCTTCTAAACATTGCACATCTTATATATATATATCAGTTGGGATGCCCTACCTTTCTTCTAAACATTGCACATCTTATATATATATATATATATGTATATCAGTTGAGATGCCCTACCTTTCTTCTAAACATTGCACATGTTATATATATATATATCAGTTGTAATGCCCTACCTTTCTTCTAAACATTGCACATCTTATATATATATATATATTAGTTGTGATGCCTTACCTTTCTTCTAAACATTGCACATCTTATATATATATATATATATATATATATATCAGTTGTAATGCCCTACCTTTCTTCTAAACATTGCACATCTTATATATATATATATATATATATATATATCTATCAGTTGAGATGCCCTACCTTTCTTCCAAACATTGCACGTCTTATATATATATATATATCAGTTGAGATGCCCTACCTTTGTTCCAAACATTGCACATCTTATATATATATATATATATATATATCAGTTGAGATGCCCTACCTTTCTTCCAAACATTGCACATTATATATATATATATATATCAGGTGAGATGCCCTACCTTTCTTCCAAACATTGCGCATCCTATATATATATATCAGTTCAGATGCCCTACCTTTCTTCTAAACATTGCACATCTTATATATATATCAGTTGAGATGCCCTACCTTTCTTCTAAACATTGCACATCTTATATATATATATATATAGATATATATCAGTTGAGATGCCCTACCTGTCTTCCAAACGTTGCACATCCTATATATATATCAGTTGAGATGCCCTACCTTTCTTCCAAACGTTGCACATCCTATATATATATAAGTTTAATTGCCCTACCTTTCTTCCAAACGTTGCACATCCTATATATATATATATATATCAGTTGAGATGCCCTACCTTTCTTCTAAACATTGCACATCTTATATATATATATATATATATATATATATATATATATATATATATATATCAGTTGAGATGCCCTACCTTTCTTCCAAACATTGCACGTCTTATACATATATATCAGTTGAGATGCCCTACCTTTCTTCCAAACATTGCACATCTTATATATATATCAGTTGAGATACCCTACCTTTGTTCTAAACATTGCACATTATATATATCAGTTGAGATGCCCTACCTTTCTTCCAAACGTTGCGCATCCTATATATATATATCATCCTATATATATATCAGTTGTGATGCCTTACCTTTCTTCTAAACATTGCACATGTTATATATATATATATATATCAGTTGAGATGCCTTACCTTTCTTCTAAACATTGCACATCTTATATATATATCAGTTGTGATGCCTTATCTTTCTTCTAAACATTGCACATCTCATATATATATAAGTTAGATGCCCTACCTTTCTTCCAAACATTGCACATCTTATATATATATATATCAGTTGAGATGCCTTACCTTTCTTCTAAACATTGCACATGTTATATATATATATATATATATATATATATATATATATATATATATATATATATATATCAGTTGAGATGCCCTACCTTTCTTCCAAACATTGCACATCCTATATATACATCAGTTGAGATGCCCTACCTTTCTTATAAACATTGCACATCTTATATATATCAGTTGAGATGCCTTACCTTTCTTCTAAACACTGCACATCTTATATATATATATATATATATATATATATATATATATATCAGTTGAGATGCCTTACCTTTCTTCTAAACATTGCACATCCTATATATACATCAGTTGAGATGCCCTACCTTTCTTCTAAACATTGCACATCTTATATATATATCAGTTGAGATGCCCTACCTTTCTTCTAAACATTGCACATGATATATATATATCAGTTGAGATGCCCTACCTTTCTTCCAAACATTGCACATCCTATATATATATATCAGTTGAGATGCCCTACCTTTCTTCCAAACATTGCTTATCCTATATATATATATATATATATATATATATATCAGTTGAGATGCCCTACCTTTCTTCTAAACATTGCACATCTTATATATATATATCAGTTGAGATGGCCTACCTTTCTTCCAAACATTGCACATCCTATATATATATATCAGTTGAGATGCCCTACCTTTCTTCTAAACATTGCACATCTTATATATATCAGTTGAGATGCCCTACCTTTCTTCTAAACATTGCACATTATATATATATATATATATATATATATATATATATATATATATATATATATATATCAGTTGAGATGCCCTACCTTTCTTCCAAATATTGCACATCGTATATATATATATATATATCAGTTGAGATGCCCTACCTTTCTTCCAAACATTGCTCATCCTATATATATATCAGTTGAGATGCTCTACCTTTATTCTAAACATTGCACATCTTATATATATATATATATCAGTTGAGATGCCCTACCTTTGTTCTAAACATTGCACATTATATATATATATATATATATATCAGTTGAGATGCCCTACCTTTCTTCCAAACATTGCACATCCTATATACATATATATCAGTTAGATGCCCTACCTTTCTTCCAAACATTGCACATCTTATATATATATATATATATATATATATATATATATATATATATATATATATATATATATATATATATATATATATATATATATATATCAGTTGAGATGCCTTACCTTTCTTCTAAACATTGCACATGTTATATATATATATATATATATATATATATATATATCAGTTGAGATGCCCTACCTTTCTTCCAAACATTGCACATCCTATATATACATCAGTTGAGATGCTCTACCTTTCTTATAAACATTGCACATCTTATATATATCAGTTGAGATGCCTTACCTTTCTTCTAAACACTGCACATCTTATATATATATATATATGTATATCAGTTGAGATGCCCTACCTTTCTTCTAAACATTGCACATGTTATATATATATATATATATATATATATATATATATATATATATATATATATATATATATCAGTTGTAATGCCCTACCTTTCTTCTAAACATTGCACATCTTATATATATATATATATATATTAGTTGTGATGCCTTACCTTTCTTCTAAACATTGCACATCTTACATATATATATATATATATATATATATATATATATATATATATATATATATCAGTTGTAATGCCCTACCTTTCTTCTAAACATTGCACATCTTATATATATATATATCTATCAGTTGAGATGCCCTACCTTTCTTCCAAACATTGCACGTCTTATATATATATATATATATATATATATCAGTTGAGATGCCCTACCTTTGTTCCAAGCATTGCACATCTTATATATATATATATATATATATCAGTTGAGATGCCCTACCTTTCTTCCAAACATTGCACATTATATATATATATATATATATCAGGTGAGATGCCCTACCTTTCTTCCAAACATTGCGCATCCTATATATATATATCAGTTCAGATGCCCTACCTTTCTTCTAAACATTGCACATCTTATATATATATCAGTTGAGATGCCCTACCTTTCTTCTAAACATTGCACATCTTATATATATATCAGTTGAGATGCCCTACCTGTCTTCCAAACGTTGCACATCCTATATATATATCAGTTGAGATGCCCTACCTTTCTTCCAAACGTTGCACATCCTATATATATATAAGTTTAATTGCCCTACCTGTCTTCCAAACGTTGCACATCCTATATATATATATATCAGTTGAGATGCCCTACCTTTCTTCTAAACATTGCACATCTTATATATATATATATATATATATATATATATCAGTTGAGATGCCCTACCTTTCTTCCAAACATTGCACGTCTTATACATATATATCAGTTGAGATGCCCTACCTTTCTTCCAAACATTGCACATCTTATATATATATCAGTTGAGATACCCTACCTTTGTTCTAAACATTGCACATTATATATATATATATATATATATATATATATCAGTTGAGATGCCCTACCTTTCTTCCAAACGTTGCGCATCCTATATATATATATCAGTTGAGATGCCCTACCTTTCTTCCAAACGTTGCACATCCTATATATATATCAGTTGAGATGCCCTACCTTTCTTCCAAACATTGCCCATCTTATATATATATATATATATATATACATATCAGTTGTGATGCCTTACCTTTCTTCCAAACATTGCACATTTTATATATATATATATATACATATCAGTTATGATGCCCTACCTTTCTTCCAAACATTGCACATCTTATATTTATATATATATATATCAGTTGAGATGCCTTACCTTTCTTCTAAACATTGCACATGTTATATATATATATATATATATATATATATATATATATATATATATATATCAGTTGTGATGCCTTACCTTTCTTCTAAACATTGCACATCTTATATATATATCAGTTGAGATGCTACCTTTCTTCTAAACATTGCACATCTTATATATATATATATCAGTTGAGATGCCCTACCTTTCTTCTAAACATTGCACATTATATATATATATATATATATATATATATATATATATATATATATATATATATATATCAGTTGAGTTGCCCTACCTGTCTTCTAAATATTGCACATCCTATATATATATCAGTTGAGATGCCCTATCTTTCTTCCAAACGTTGTACATCCTATATATATATATATATATATATATCAGTTGAGATGCCCTACCTTTCTTCCAAACATTGCACGTCTTATTTATATATATATATCAGTTGAGATGCCCTACGTTTGTTCCAAACATTGCACCTCTTATATATATATCAGTTGAGATGCCCTACCTTTCTTCTAAACATTGCACATCTTATATATATATATATCAGTTGTGATGCCTTACCTTTCTTCTAAACATTGCACATCTTATATATATATTTATATCAGTTGTAATGCCCTACCTTTCTTCTAAACATTGCACATCTTATATATATATATATCTATCAGTTGAGATGCCCTACCTTTCTTCCAAACATTGCACGTCTTATATATATATATTTATATATATCAGTTGAGATGCCCTACCTTTGTTCCAAACATTGCACATCTTATATATATATATATATATCAGTTGAGATGCCCTACCTTTCTTCTAAACATTGCACATTATATATATATCAGTTGAGATGCCCTACCTTTCTTCTAAACATTGCACATCTTATATATATATATCAGTTGTGATGCCTTACCTTTCTTCTAAACATTGCACATCTTATATATATATTTATATCAGTTGTAATGCCGTACCTTTCTTCTAATCATTGCACATCTTATATATATATATATATCAGTTGAGATGCCCTACCTTTCTTCCAAACATTGCACGTCTTATGCCTTTGTTCCAAACATTGCACATCTTATATATATATCAGTTGAGATGCCGTACCTTTCTTCTAAACATTGCACATTATATATATCAGTTGAGATGCCCTCCCTTTTTTCCAAACGTTGCACATCCTATATATATATCAGTTGAGATGCCCTAGCTTTCTTCCAAACATTGCCCATCTTATATATATACATACATACATATCAGTTGTGATGCCTTACCTTTCTTCCAAACATTGCACATGTTATTTATATATATATATATATATATATATACACATATCAGTTATGATGGCCTACCTTTCTTCCAAACATTGCACATCTTATATATATATTGTAACAAATGTAACAACTCTTTTTATTTTCTCAAGCTTCAAGTACAGCCACACTACTAGTTTCTGTCTCTTAATCTTTCCAAACTCTCACACCATACTAGTTTCTGTCTCTTAATCTTTTCAACAACTCAAACAGTCTCTATGGCAACCTCCTTGAAAATCAAAGAGTCTTAATGACATGGAGAAGCCATGTCACACTGCTCCCTCCTCAGAGCTGGTCGTCCCGACCAGCACTATCACTGCGGCATCTCCCTTGCGCCCCGGTGGATTAACCCATCGAACCTCTTCTCCTGGTGGTCCACGAGGGCCTGGTGGTCCTGGTATACCTTGAGGTCCTGGGTTTCCATCTCTTCCAGGCATACCTTTAGTTCCAGGTTCACCATCTTTTCCCGACAATCCTGGAGGTCCAGTCATGCCTTTGTCTCCTGGAGGTCCCTGAGGTCCAGGTAACCCTTTAGTTCCAGGTTCACCATCTTTTCCCGACAATCCTGGAGGTCCAGTCATGCCTTTGTCTCCTGGAGGTCCCTGAGGTCCAGGTAACCCTTGTAGACCAATGAGACCACGGTGTCCTTTTGCACCCTTTGGACCTTCTTCTCCTCTATCACCCTTACCTCCCTCTGGCCCTGGAGGTCCTGGCTTTCCTCTAGCTCCCTGTGGCCCTTCTACACCCAGTGGTCCAGTTTCTCCTCGAAGACCCCGTTCTCCTGCTGGTCCTGGAGGTCCATTTGGACCAGGTGGCCCTGGAAGACCTGGTGCCCCTGGAGTTCCCGGAGGTCCTGAAGGTCCTACAGGTCCCTTATCTCCCGGTCTTCCTGCAATACCAGGTGTTCCTGCTTTACCTGGTGCTCCCTCTGGTCCCTGTTCTCCAATTGGTCCCGGTGGTCCTAGAGGTCCTGCAATACCTTGTGGTCCTGGAGGTCCTTCACTGCCTGGCTTCCCTGGTGGACCTGTCTCACCTTGTGCACCTCTCTGACCTCTGAGGCCAGCAGGTCCTGTTGGGCCGGGTAATCCTGGAAGTCCTCTGTCTCCTGGAGGGCCCTGTGGACCAGGTTGTCCTGGAGCTCCATGTTGTCCTTGAGAGCCTGAGTCACCCTTAGGTCCTTCAGGTCCTGGTGCACCAGCTTGTCCTGGAGGTCCTGGATTGCCCTGTTCACCTTTCATTCCTGGGAATCCACGTTCACCCTTCATTCCAGGCAAGCCTACCAGACCCTGAGGGCCAGGGAATCCTTGTAAACCTTGAGGGCCAGTAGGACCTCGCTCTCCAGGGGGCACGATCCTAGGTATCGCTGTTGGATAGTGTCCCTTGGTCCAGGTAGGACGATGTATGCCATCCTGCTTCGAAATTCTGCAACAGTACCGCCGGTCTTGACGGTCCCTCGTCCAGTTGCCCTTCTTCCTGGTGTGTTGACGGGCCATCCTGCGCACTTTGAAACGGCTCACTGGGTACCATGTCCGCCGACCTCTCTGGCGCACCTTCGCAGCCACCTTGCTTCCGATGGGTCCGGCAACAAACCCCGCCACATCCGTGCGAGTCGCGTCCACCGCTGCACTCGTGTTCGCTCGTGCTCGGCACGGCCTCTCCTGTATCCTGCCGTCCAAGATGATGTCCACCATTCTTCCGTTCATGGTACTATGCGTCAGGTGATTGGATGGCTCCGACGGTCCCCCCATGTCCCACGCCAAGTCGGTTCTCACGTGTTGCTCGTTTGCTTGTGCGCTTCCCTGCTGATCGTCCGAAACGGGCGCAACTGTCGCCTCGGCCACTAGGTGCTCCCTCCCCGGCTCCGCGCTATTCCGTCTGCCCCTGGCATCCAGTACTTTGACGCTCTCGTCAACTCTTACTACCAGGGCGCCAAGACGTTCCCCGTCGTCCTCCACGACGTCCACGTGCTGGCAGAGGTCTTCCACCTTTTCGCCGAGTTGTTCCACGTCTTCCGTCACGCCAATCCGTTCGCCGAGTTGTTCTACGTCTTCCGTCACGCCAATCCGTTCGCCGAGTTGTTCCACGTCTTCCGTCACGCCAATCCGTTCGCCGAGTTGTTCCACGTTTTCCCTCATATCATCCGAAACGGGCGCAACTGTCGCCTCGGCCACTAGGTGCTCCCTCCCCGGCTCCGCGCTATTCCGTCTGCCCCTGGCATCCAGTACTTTGACGCTCTCGTCAACTCTTACTACCAGGGCGCCAAGACGTTCCCCGTCGTCCTCCACGACGTCCACGTGCTGGCAGAGGTCTTCCACCTTTTCGCCGAGTTCTTCCACGCCTTCCGTCACGCCAGCCAGTTGCCCGTCAATTTTCGTCTTCATCTCTTTCAGCTCGGCAGCGAGGTTGTCGTTTCTCGTTTCCATTTTGGCAAATAATTCTTTCATCATTGCCATCATCCTGGTTTCCGAATCTCCCTCCATCTTGGTTCTAACGTTGCAACTTCTAACGACGATGTAATGAAACTAGAAGCAACTCGACGAATCCCACTTCCTGACACCAAATGTAACAAATTTACCAAATCTTTTTATTTTCTCAAGCTTCAAGTACAGCCACACTACTAGTTTCTGTCTCTTAATCTTTCCAAACTCTCACACCATACTAGTTTCTGTCTCTTAATCTTTTCAACAACTCAAACAGTCTCTATGGCAACCTCCTTGAAAATCAAAGAGTCTTAATGACATGGAGAAGCCATGTCACATATATATATATATACACACACATATCAGTTGTGATGCCTTAAATTTCTTCCAAATGTTGCACATGCTATATATATATCAGTTGAAATGCCCTGCCTTTCTTCCAAACGTTGCACATCCTATATATGTATCAGTTGAGATGCTCTACCTTTCTTCCAAACATTGCACATCCTATATATATATCAGTTGAGATGCCCTACCTTTCTTCCAAACGTTGCACATCCTATATATATATCAGTTGAGATGCCCTACCTTTCTTCCAAACGTTGCACATCCTATATATATATCAGTTGTGATGCCTTACCTTTCTTCCAAACATTGCACATGTTATATATATATCTATATCAGTTGAGATGCCTTACCTTTCTTCTAAACATTGCACATCTTATATATATATATATATATATATATATATATATATATATATATATATATCAGTTGTGATGCCTTATCTTTCTTCTAAACATTGCACATCTTATATATATATAAGTTGAGATGCCCTACCTTTCTTCCAAACATTGCACATCTTATATATATTACAGTTGAGATGCCTTACCTTTCTTCTAAACATTGCACATGTTATATATATATATATATATATATATATATATATATATATATATATATATATATATATATATCAGTTGAGATGCCTTACCTTTCTTCTAAACATTGCACATCTTATATATATATATATCAGTTGTGATGCCTTATCTTTCTTCTAAACATTGCACATCTTATATATATATATATATATATAAGTTGAGATGCCCTACCTTTCTTCCAAACATTGCAC
>CM060964.1:3136588-3139088 GCA_030765045.1 Tenodera sinensis
ATATCAGTTGAGATGCCCTACCTTTCTTCCAAACATTGCACATCTTATATTTATATATATATATCAGTTGAGATGCCTTACCTTTCTTCTAAACATTGCACATGTTATATATATATATATATCAGTTGTGATGCCTTACCTTTCTTCTAAACATTGCACATCTTATATATATATCAGTTGAGATGCCCTACCTTTCTTCTAAACATTGCACATCTTATATGATATCTCTTATCAGTTGAGATGCCCTACCTTTCTTCCAAACATTGCACATCCTATATATATATATATATCAGTTGAGATGCCCTACCTGTCTTCCAAAAGTTGCACATCCTATATATATATATCAGTTGAGATGCCCTACCTTTCTTCCAAACGTTGCACATCCTATATATATATATATATATATATATATCAGTTGAGATGCCCTACCTTTCTTCTAAACATTGCACATCTTATATATATATCAGTTGAGATGCCCTACCTTTCTTCCAAACATTGCACGTCTTATACATATATATCAGTTGAGATGCCCTACCTTTCTTCCAAACATTGCACATCTTATATATATATCAGTTGAGATACCCTACCTTTCTTCTAAACATTGCACATTATATATATATATCAGTTGAGATGCCCTACCTTTCTTCCAAACGTTGCGCATCCTATATATATATATCAGTTGAGATGCCCTACCTTTCTTCCAAACGTTGCACATCCTATATATACATATCAGTTGAGATGCCCTACCTTTCTTCCAAACATTGCCCATCTTATATATATATACATATCAGTTGTGATGCCTTACCTTTCTTCCAAACATTGCACATCTTATATATATACACATATCAGTTATGATGCCCTACCTTTCTTCCAAACACTGCACATCTTATATATATATATATATATATATATATATATATATATATATATATATATATATATATACATATCAGTTGTGATGCCTTACCTTTCTTCCAAATGTTGCACATGCTATATATATATCAGTTGAAATGCCCTGCCTTTCTTCCAAACGTTGCACATCCTATATATGTATCAGTTGACATGCTCTACCTTTCTTCCAAACATTGCACATCCTATATATATATCAGTTGAGATGCCCTACCTTTCTTCCAAACGTTGCACATCCTATATATATATCAGTTGTGATGCCTTACCTTTCTTCTAAACATTGCACATGTTATATATATATCACTTGAGATGCCTTACCTTTCTTCTAAACATTGCACATCTTATATATATATCAGTTGTGATGCCTTATCTTTCTTCTAAACATTGCACATCTCATATATATATAAGTTAGATGCCCTACCTTTCTTCCAAACATTGCACATCTTATATATATATATATATATATATATATATATATATATATATATATATATCAGTTGAGATGCCTTACCTTTCTTCTAAACATTGCACATGTTATATATATATATATATATATATATATATATATATATCAGTTGAGATGCCCTACCTTTCTTCCAAACATTGCACATCCTATATATACATCAGTTGAGATGCCCTACCTATCTTATAAACATTGCACATCTTATATATATCAGTTGAGATGCCTTACCTTTCTTCTAAACACTGCACATCTTATATATATATATATATATATATATATATATATATATCAGTTGAGATGCCCTACCTTTCTTCCAAACATTGCACATCCTATATATACATCAGTTGAGATGCCCTACCTTTCTTCTAAACATTGCACATCTTATATATATATCAGTTGAGATGCCCTACCTTTCTTCTAAACATTGCTTATCCTATATATATATATCAGTTGAGATGCCCTACCTTTCTTCTAAATATTGCACATCCTATATATATATCAGTTGAGATGCCCTATGTTTCTTCCAAACGTTGTACATCCTATATATATATATATATATATATCAGTTGAGATGCCCTACCTTTCTTCCAAACATTGCACATCCTATATATATATATATATATATATATATATATATATAAGTTGAGATGCCCTACCTTTCTTCCAAACATTGCACATCTTACATATATATATATATATATATATATATCAGTTGAGATGCCCTACCTTTCTTCCAAACATTGCACGTCTTATTTATATATATATATCAGTTGAGATGCCCTACGTTTGTTCCAAACATTGCACCTCTTATATATATATCAGTTGAGATGCCCTACCTTTCTTCTAAACATTGCACATCTTATATATATATATATATATATATATATATATATCAGTTGTGATGCCTTACCTTTCTTCTAAACATTGCACATCTTATATATATATTTATATCAGTTGTAATGCCCTACCTTTCTTCTAAACATTGCACATCTTATATATATATATATATATATATATATATATATATATATCAGTTGAGATGCCCTACCTTTCTTCTAAACATTGCACATCTTATATATATATTTATATCAGTTGTAATGCCCTACCTTTCTTCTAAACATTGCACAT